>VZRW01006192.1:110260-243504 GCA_013398125.1 Aegotheles bennettii | reverse complement strand
AGGGGGAAGTGTGCGTGGGTGAAGAAGTTGCCATTTTTAGTGTACAAGCATATTTACATAATCAGGGCAAACCCCTGCATTTTAAAAATGCCCTAAATACATATTTACATGAGAGAAAGCAATGATTCCAAAGAGGCTGATAATATGCATTTTAAGGATAGCTAACTACATATTTACACAACCAAGACAATAATCCCCATTAAGATTATTTTTTTTTACTTTGCCACATTAGAAAACTGAACAGCTATTAATCCATACAACTCCACATTAACTCCTAGACACCGCATGTCCTCAGGGCATTGCAGTACTAGCAGGCGTATGCTGAAGCCTAGAAACTTCCTCATGAGGAAAGAAGAGGCTCCCTCTCTCTCTGGGTTTTGGTCAATTATCAGTCGTCTTCCAAGACATCTCCCAGCACCGCAGTTTCTCTGCTGCAAGCGGTACTGAGTCACTGCTGAGCTGCACCAAGGATGGGAGTGAGCACTTTTCAAGCATCCCAATGCAGAATGCTATTTCTGAATGAATTGTGCACGTCTGCTCGGCATGGTCATTCCTGAGTGCAAACACTCGTGCAACAGGGAATCCCCTTTTCTCTTCTGGCAGGAAAACCCAGTCTCCTTAGAGGTGATGACAAACAGAGAGCGTGTGGGAACGGAGTGCTTTGGGTGTGACAAGGCAGGGGGAGACCCGGAGAGAACAAGAAAGGGTCTGTTGTCACTAATAACAACCTCTCGCAAACCGTTTAATGTAGTGAATAGATGAATAATATGAGAGAGAAGCTTGTTTTTCCTCCTTGATACTCTGCAAATTTTCCTCATCAGGAAATCCCATCTCATTAACAAGTTGAAGAGTATTTTAGTTTTTTTTTCCCTTTCCCTTCTCCTAGCCCCAATTCCAGTGACCTAGGTATCAATGAGTTTCAGGAAATGAGAGACACCAGATTTTGTCTTTTTATGGAAAATTGCCATTTATGATCAACACAATCACCTCAGTGTATCTGTGGGCACAACACTTTTTTTTTTAAATAGACAAAAAATAATGAATTATGAAACATATTAAAAATTAATGCATGCTCCATTTTAAGCAGCTGTCAAATTCATCTGCTCCTCCTCCCCACAGGAAAACATCTCTTCCCCAAAATATCAGAACCCTAAAGACAGTCAAATATAGCACTTTGGCCAGTGCAGAAGGACAAGCATCCATCATCAAAAGCATTGGCTGTCTTTCACATCTTTTCTGCACTACCCACTTCACCTCAACTTCCAGCCCTACCCCACCGGCAGAATACCTGAACTCCCTCCAACAACACACCCAGCAATGCACCTGCCATCTGGTATGTGTGCTTCATCCTCTCTTATCTGCTATCAACGGGGAAAGCCACGTACGCAGTCAAGCATTTTGGTAGGGTTTGGTTTTGGGGGGATTATTCACATCTTCAGATTTCCAGTCTTTATATGAAGACAAGCATCCTGGGGAAGCCTTCCATTAGACTGCACGTGGGCAGAGCTTGGATGGGCAGGTGGAGTAGTCACTGGTATATGGGAACCAACCCAGACTAGTCATGACACTGATCTTGGGAACAGTCAACAATTTTGCAACAGTCATGTCCGTGATGTTTTTACAGCACTTTTGTTTGCTTGTTGAACTTTCTTAAGCATTTATTTTGCATTAGCTGACTTTTGCTGCTGTTGTTCTCAGGCTCATCATAATTCTCCTTGTTCTCACCTCACTGGCAAGCTTCTAGAAAAGAATTTCCTGCTTTGACACATGTCCATCTTGTTCCTGTTCCCTTTGTACTTCTTCACATGTTCTGCTCTAGTACCAGGTCCAGCTCAACAAGCCCCATCTCCACTGATACCAGCCTTAATCAGCTGGGAATCCAGTAACAACAAAAAAAGACCAAACGCACACGGGAGGAGTCATCATTTCAAGGGTATTGCCTCTTCAGCATCTCCAGCCACCACCAGGGTACAGGAGGATGCTGGGAACACAAAACAAATTCACATTCCCCTACCTGAAAGCAGTATCACACTGTAATAAGTAGCATCACAGGCCACTGGAGCATGAAGAAGAGAACACTACTGAAAGATTTTAAAGGGGTTTACCTCCTTCTCAAAAGAAGTATGGAAGAACAAGGAATCCAGCTCTCAGCATAATCTATGTTTTCTGGTAGGCAAACATTTTCATAAACAGTTGTGGTAATTTATTACTAAAATTAAGCAAACAATATTATTCAAGCACAGAAACACACACATGCACATATGCCACTTGAGGAAAGCTCAAAGCTGTGGCTATCCCTTACCATTGTAGACATGAAAGCCGTTGTGTAGCCCTCTTGCAAATGTTTCTTTCTATCACAGACCTGCTGGTCTGAGTGCAACCAATAAATGGCCATCAGAATGGAGACAGGACAGAAAATAACAAGCCTCAGCAGGGTCACCAAGGGAAGAGATCGATCAAGAAGAAAGTTAGGCCACCAACACAAGTGGACTGAGAAAGCAGTTGTGCTTTCAACAGCATACGTTTCTTGGGCCATAAAGCTGACACTGGGACTGCACACTTGCATTCCAAGCCAACACATTTATTGGAGAAGTAGAAAGTTATAATGCTGGCCTAATAACAATTGCTGTCTACTGTAAATCACCGCAGGACCTCCCTTGAAGCATACTGCCTCCCATTTATCTCACAGGCATCAACGAACACTTTGCCTTCTTCAGCTTGTTGTTTGGCCATTAAATCAAAACATTGCCTTTTGGGAAGAGGACTGGTTCACAAAAGCCAGAGCAGAAGACAGACCACTCCAGTATGAGGTTCAAAACATGGCTGGAGCATACACATGACCTGATCCCAACTTGCCATGCATTTTTTGCAAAGATTTGCCTGAATTTTGTTTTCCTTTCTGGAATACAACAGTGCTCTGGGAGAGGAAGTATTACAGAAACCAGCAGCTCTTCAGGAGAGGATACATGCGCAGGTGTGCTACTGTTTGAAAAGAATAGAGATTAACAGTTTAGCATCAGTTTCCTATGAGTTGCTCAGATACAATTTTTCCTGCAGAGTTAATATAGGACTAGAATGGCAGAAATTAATGCTATAATTATAATTTTCATAAATCTGGCTTATGCTGGAAAATTGCAAGAGTGCTATTTATTTTTTTTTTAACTAAAAAGCATCCTTTATAATTCCTGTATTATTCAGGGGAAGACAATCTGATAAACAATGGTCATGGGAAATAGGAAGAGAAGTGTGGAGATGAGATATTTCTATGCACTTTCTAATCATCTGGACTCCAAGAACGTGGTCAGATATGTTCCCTGATAAACTCGCTTCTTCTATGACCAGTGTCCTTTCCTCCTACTGACAAGGAGCAAATGTGTCCCACTTAGTTACACTGTAGGAAAGAGCAATACGCAAAAAAAGCAGCAGTGACATTCTTGTGGGAGAACACAATGTTCACAATTTGTACCACAGCAGCGGTCCTGTGGCAAGAGCTTATCTGGGGCAGGAGATCAGCTCCCCTCAGAGTCGAGCAGGTGGAATACCCTGTTCTACAAACACCATGGGGACTTAAGCCATCACACACTCACCCATGAGGGAGAGAGTAAAGCCCTACAGCATCACCTTAGCTCATACGAGAATGAAAACCCTAGAATCATAGATTGGTTTGGGTTGGAAGGGACCTTACAGATCATCCACTTCCAACCCCCCTGCCATGGGCAGGGACACCTCCCACTACAGCAGGTTGCTCAAAGCCCCGTCCAGCCTGGCCTTCAACACTGCCAGGGAGGGGGCAGCCACAGCTTCTCTGGGCAACCTGTGACAGTGTGTAACCTCCCTCACAGTAAATAATTTCTTAGAGCTATAGTGTATGTGTAAGGTCTGAGGGCTGGAGTCAGGTATGTGCTTAAGCCTCTCTGTCCTGAGGTGCTGGGGCCAGAGCAGTCGCCCGAGCAGCGTGCCCTGGTGCAGGAGTGGTACCCGCAGATGTAGTCTTGATTTACTCACAGGCTGCAAACATAAACCAGATATTTTTATGTCTGTTATTAATGTTAACCACAAAACTAGAAAGGTTCTGAGCAGCCAGTAAAGATAGCAATGTGAAATCCAGGAGGTCCAAGCCACTACAGAAATACGAAGCTGTAGAAAAAGTCAATAAATTTTGGAGGAATGTTTCAGGCTTACTCTGTTTCCAAGGGACTCAGTGATCCCTGCATGTGTAGCTCATGGGCCTCGCCAAAGGGGGGGTTGGACAGACTTCAAGGGAAATCTGCAGCTATCTGTCTCCACTGCCAAGAGAAGTTTAATGGTGCTGTGCAACAAAGCGCTGCTGTCGACTGACAGAGGAATGGAAAAACAGATCAGATGTATGCCTGCCTCCAGGGAAACCCACTGCAATCCAGGAGAGCTTCCTATCATTGTGATAAAGCAATTCTCCTTTTGAAAACCAGTTTCCAGTCTCTTTTATCCAAGGTGGACAGGCAATGACCTGGGCCCTCTGACCCTGTCATGCTGCGATGCTACCATGGCATGAAAACAGAGCTCCCTGGAAAATCCAGACCTTCTCACAGAACCAGTTAAAAAGTGAACAAGGAAAAAGACATGTCTACCTCTTAAAATAATACAGGAAACTAAAGGAGCAAGTTGATATAGCTGTGTTCTGCTGTGTCAGCAATATTGGCCTGGCGATGTATGTACCCAGAAAGCTTGAAACCTGGTATGGTTACTTGTGCCGTCACTGATCATGTTAGGACAAGGACCTCCTTGCCTCATACTTTTCCCAAGGCAGGAGTTTCCAGCTTCTCTCACATGAAGAGAGTATCGCATTGTACTACTAAGAAGATACTTGTGGAAAGGGAAGAATAAATGAAGAGACCTGGTCACAGCTGGCCAGAGCCAGGGCAGACCTGTATTGCCTTGCTCACATTCCAGGCCCTGGTTACTCTTTTTATGGACACTCTTTGATTCTTGCACACTTGGCCTTGTTTTTTAAGACTAACATTTCTATGTGCTGTTGGATCTATTTGTCTGAAAAATTAATTACAAGTTTAGGAGCACATGGCAACAGCACAGATCTTCAGAAACTACATTACTAAGAAAATTAAAAAAAAGTAATCAAACACTTAATCTTATTAAATGAAAAACAAACTGTGAGCAGGATAAAAGTCTCTGCTTTTGAGATGCTAAAAAGGGGAAAAAGCAATGATTAAGAAAAAAGTTATAAATAATTTTCCTGTTATTCATGCAATGCTGCTGGATAAAACGTTGTTTAAAAAAGGCCTTTTAAATGACTTACAATGTTTATTAAAAGGTTTATTTTTATATTTCTGGTTTTAGGTAAATGCTGTTTTGCCTATGAGAACATTTATGCTTATAATAGGGTACAAAAGGAATTGGTTACCTACAGATACACGGACAAGTAAAGCTGGAGGTACAGTCATTACACAGCATTCTGCTACTTAAATTGGTTTTATCTGTGAATTTTATTTCTCCACAAAATGTAGATACTTTTTTTATTAGAGGCTTTCCATTACCCTATGCAGTTAATATTTATTTTCACAAGCAGAAAAGCTTCCTGTTTGGGGAAAAAAATTAAAAAATATGGACTACAAAAAGTAAAATAGAGGCTACAATTTACAGCTAAAAAGTCAGACAAAAAGTAATATAAAATCTTGGGTTAAACACTGACTTTGCTGTTGCTAACAATGGGGAATGCTGTTTCATGCAATGATTTGTGCTATGTTCATCTCATGATCTGTGCTATGCTGAAAACCCACCAGTATCAGTTATTGTCTGAAACAGGGAAGCAGATCACATGCACTACTCACTGTCACAGTTCTTATATCCCCAGAAGCTTTTATTCTAGAAGGATTGCATTTTAATTATCCCTCAGAAGGCTGGCTGAAAGTTGGGTATCTCACTAGTTTTGCTTGCTTTCTTAACATTGCCTTATTGCTTAAGGCTGTACAGAACCCTTTGTCATAACTGAAAGCATCTAAACTATGGAAGCATTATCTCTTGGAAAAGCAAAAATAAATTAAGATTTGGGTTCAGGATGGCTTAGCAGAGTGAATTCTTATTCATAATCTTCGCATTCTTGCTGAGGCTTCAATTTATTGAATTCCCTGACATTTTTGTGTTGCTCTTTTGATTAGTAAAACACACTCTAAGTTTCTAGGGCACTGCCAAAGCTCTTGCAGTATCCATGCTCAGTGGTGTTACAGCATGTAGAGAAGAAACGATGGATGAGTACAGTAGAAGAAAGAGAGGGTCAGTACAGAGTCACCAAGTCTTCCCTGGCATCTAAAGGGAAGTAACTTCTCACAATGAGATTGTCAGAGAACTGATCACACAGTTTTATTCTGATTTCTGTCACACAAGGGTCTCAGTAGCTCCTCAAGTAGCAAGGATGTAGCAGAAGAAATGGGAAGGTAGTGAGGTAGGACTACCTGCCCTGGAGTCAGCTTTGTCTTGGCTTTCGTGGATCATGAACTGCAGAAGCACTTTCTCTTTTTACACCAAAGAGGTTCCCAAAATTAAAATAAGACTATCCAATAGATCTTAATTAATAGACTTGAGCAATTCTGACCTGGTAGGACTCTGAGGAGAACAGCAAGCAGTGTGTGGCAATCAAGATCAGAGTTAGCCATAGTAATCACAGGGGCATGTTGACAGTCTCAAATTCTTCACTTGGTGAAAGCATAACCTATATTTTGCAGAAAATATACTCCTATTCCCCACAACTGTAAAGGAAAAATTTACAAATGAGCCAACGATAGGTGTCTGCCTTCACCTGTAGGAAGCCTGCAGGAAATTGTTTCCCATGGTTTAAGCAGTCCCTGTTCATCTTAACCTCAACCACAGCTACTGTGTGGGGACAGCAAAGGAGCAAGGCCATAAGGGAAATACATGGAGGAGTTCCCAGTGCCTTAGTTAATCTGTGACTAATGACAGCAATTTAAGTGTGGCTTCTCCCACTCAGGTTACAATATTTAGGCATGACTAGGAGGGGGCAGCATGTATTACCATAGCTAACGCTGTAGCACAAATAAACTAGAAGACTTCAGTTTCTGGGCTGTTGATTTGGTAATTTGTATTAACACTACATTCACTTCAAAATCAATTTGAAAACAAACAGCACAGGTAATGCTTACTTTGGTATGTTACAGCTTATTAGTGAAAACAGAGAAAACAAAACTGCACCGTGCACAGTTGGAGGTCCCATGGGATCCTAAAACAGGATCCCACAGTGCCTTTTAAAGCAAATTGTTAAATCAGGACTATACATGTCACTACAGAGCTGTCAGATGGTACAGTTCCCAGGTTTCAACATTCTCTCTCTCTTTTGCACACAAGTATGTACACAAATACTCCCACAGATTCAACAGAGCTCCTGCACACACCTCTGCCAATCCCTTGTCTGCATATGTATGACTTCCACTAAAACTGGCATGAGTTCAGTGAGAAAAATAAGGTATTTATCTCTGTGCCATAATGCACGCGGCAGTGCTTTCTACCATTGCCATTTGTTGTTTATGAAAAATTCAGTTTGTGAAACAACTAGGAGTACTGAAAAATGAGAGAGGAGAGAACATCAGGAACAAATACATTTGTCCGTGACCCTCTGGAAAAGTAACATTTAGAATAAAGTACAGCACTCTCCATTCTGAACTCAAGTGAGTCCATCAGTCATTTAAAATAACAGGCTATAATCAACTAATAACATAATTAATTAAATTATCAGAAGCTTACACTAGAAAATTACTTAAACACAACCACAAAATAGAGAAGGGTGGGGAAGGGCAAGGGTACAGGCAAGCTGGGCTCCTCAGACTAAATTGCCTCCACACACAGCAGCCTCCCACCTACTTCAGGGCCCTGATTTATCTCCTGGACTCTTTACCAAGTCTTTCTTTCAACTCACTGCAGAGATCAGAAGAAATTCCAACACCTCCATTTCTGCCAAAGAGGAAAACCCATCACTGAGTTCAGACTACTGTTTGCTATGCTATGTCTTTGATTCAGCACAAGGCTGTGGCATCACGCTTATTTTTTAATCCAAGATTAAGAGTCATCCAAGGTATTTTCAGTCTCACAGAAGGATGTAAAATACCTATCACTGCACTAGGTTAGAGGAAAGCTTGTCTTGCTGATGAGATGCTGAATGAAAATACCTGTGACCTGAGCTCAGTCCCTTAGTTTCTCATCCTATGGTGACCACTATTAACCAATAAGGCACATACTCCTTCTTTCTCCCAATCTTGACAGATAATGTCATTTTAGACTTTGGGAAAAGAACTCAGTGATTATGGCATGCACGCCCCAAAAGACACTGCCACATGAGGCCTTGTCATGATGTAAAAACGTTGTCCTGGTTTAGACTGGGATAAAGCTAATATTCTTCTTAGTAGCTAGAATAGTGTTGTGTTTGGGACTTAGTATGGGATTTGGTATGAGAAGAATGTTGATAATATACTGATGTTTTCAGTTGTTGCTAGGAAATCAAGGACTTTTCAACTTACCATGCTTTGCTACTGTGCAGATGCACAAGAAGCTGGGAGGGAGCATTGCCAGAGCAACAGATCCAAACTGGCCAATGGGATATTCCATATCATGCAACACCATGCTCAGTATATAGACAAGAACTTGTGGAGAAGTTCTCTCTCTCTCTTCTGGGGTTGCAGTTTTGGGGTTTCTCTCCTCCAGAATTGCTAACCATGGATGGGCTGGGCATTGGTCAGCAGGTGGTGAGCACCTTGCATCAATTGTTTGTATTATCATTATTATTATTATTATTATTACTATTACTATTACTATTACTATTATTATTAATTTGTTTTTATCTCAACCTATGAGCCTCTTTACCTTTACCATTTTGATTCTCTCCCCGATTCCCCATGAGGGCAGGGGACACTGAGGAAGTGCCTGAATGGTATTTAGCTGCCTGCCGGGTTAAACCATGACAAACATAAAATAATTTTTACAACTTTGACATCCTCCCCTTAAAGGACAAATGGGATACTGTGGGGAGCAGCACAACAAAAGAGAGGGAGATGAGGAAAATGACACCTGTACCCTGATCATCTCTTGCCAAAACTTGGTCTTGTTGCCCCACTTGCGAGGATGGGCTCCACCAAGGTGGGGGCAGCAGGGAGTGGGACAAAGCAAAGAAAGGAGACATGCAAAGGGCAGCGGCAGCAGGCATGAACTCAGACAATACACAGGAAAACAAACCATGCACACTCTAGACAGCCACTGGGTTTTATTCTTACAAGAGTTTCCTCAGGAGGTGAGATAATCCAGTATTTATCATCTTTGAAGAAGATTTCAGGCTGATGGGTGGTTAAGTGAAACTGTTAGAAATGGCACAGAGCCCAAAATAAGAGCATGAGGAGACATCTTTTGAAGAGGTCTCCTCTGGATTTGTGCAGTCTAGCTGTCACTGCACAAGATAAGGAGAACCAAGAATGCGTCTTCTCTAACCACAGAGACCTATAGGTTTCATTTCTCAATGGCGCTTCAGAAACAATTCTTCATCCTCACTCAGGTTTGAACCTTCATTTTTTTCACGTAATTTCCAGCTCTCCAGAGAACCTTGTTTTTTTGAATCCCTCCCGTTTTCATGAGGATTATCCCTCCCTTGTTGTGGTTTTGAAGGCATTCAAATTCCAGATACCTAACATGGCGGTTTGAAAGGTTACTTTCCTGTTTGACTGATCTTTCTTGACCCATTACTCTCCCAGCACTGCCCTGTGCAATAGCAATAACATTTGTCAAAAGTGGGAAAACACATCACAAAACAAAACATAGATATATCTGTCTGTAGATATATATTATACAGATACAGTACAATGCAAAATAACTACCAGTATGATGTGCTCCCAAACATAAATCTAATATGGACATAAAATACACACCCACATATACCCCTCCTTTCTTCTATGTGGCCACATTGAACACACTGGAACTGGGGGAAAAAAAAAAAAGCAGCTTTTTTCCTGTCCTATGTGCAGTTTCATCAAAGCAGAACAGCAAGGAGACCTGAGGAATCGTGGCTGAAGAGATGGGGGTGATCGGGGCAGGGGGTGATCAGCACCTCATTGCCACACACCAGATCCCATCAAAGTTCACTGGCCTGTTGCAGAGGGGACCTTCTGCTTCTAAAAGAAAGGATAGTCACTGACACCTACTACCACTCTGCACAGCTGAAGAAACATTGAGCAACTGACTGAAGGCCCAGTTTTGTGAACCAGGGCTTTATGTACAAATGCATCTGACCTGACATTAGACATCCATCTCTTGGGCTGAGGCAAGAAACACAGTCAGGTCCTGTAGCTGGAGGTGAAGCACTTTCAGGAAGCAGCTCAGGTCTCCAGGATTAAGGATGACTGCATTGCTCGTTTGGGACCTCGTGTCAGTTGGGATGTATCTAGATCTTAATGTACAAGACTGTCTAGCAATACCTTTTGAAGCTCAAAGGTCTGAGAAATCCTGGACAGGGAAATTGCAACACTGCACCAAACTAACATGAATGTCCAGGATGCAAAAAGACTACAGTAGATCTCTGACTTTTTTGTTCCTTGGTTTATTCTTCTTGGCTATGGCCTTCATTTCTGGGAAAATTCCTCCATCTCTCTGGTGGCAGATCAGTTCTATACTTGTCACACATGTGCTGCTTTAGCAGACTAATAACTTTATCTTCCTCACAAAGCAGTAACGTGTTATGGAATGAATATTTCTGACTTTTTAAAGTGGTAGAAGTCCCTTCTTATTCAACCTGTTGAATGGGTTAAGTGGTAATTTTGTATTAAAAATCATCAAGTATGCTTTCCTTCCCTATTTCTCTCTCCTTCTTTTTTAATCTGATGTTTTAACAGTTTTGGGATTGGGGAAGTGGTTATTTTTGGCATATTCTGAAACACAACCTTGCAATAGTATTTTGTACTAAGGAAGTGCTCAAGTGAGCAGAGCTTATAAGTGATTAATGTAACAGCAATGAAATAACCCTGACAAGTACATATGGTGTTTGCTAAATGAAGATTATTTCTTTTAAAGTTTTAATTGGGCCATGTTAATTGGATGTTTTTCTTCCGTAGACATATTTCATATCACAAAGTTAAGCCAGGTTTTGTTCAGCAAAACTGTAAACATGCCATTAATCACAAAAAAACATGGGCCCCTCCTTACACTTGGAACACATGAACTCTGAAAGTCATTTTCACAGGGTTTTACTCACTAAAATCAAGTAGACTCACATGGCTGAGGTCTTGTGTAATGTTCTGAAAACTGAGTGATGTCTCAGTAATTACCATGAGCAGCTCTGCTTTTGTGCCAAGGGGGTTTGAGCCACTCCAGAATGGCTCTGCCAGTGATTATGAGTAGCCCCTTCGCCTAGCACTGTGACCAAAGCCGAGAGGGTGTTCACACACAGAAGGCACGTCACTTAGATTATTCAGAGTAAGACTGGAAACCACCTTTGGAAAAATACTGCCAGAAAGGCTACACAAGCCCTTTCTGCCTGGAAACTGGGTTAGGTAATGGCATGGGGACAGTGGGAACTGACTGGGTCAGTGCCAGTTCCATCCACCTATGGAAGTGATGGGGAAATGGGAGAGCTTCCCATCTACTGGGACCGGTGTTGTTCAATATCTTCATCAACGACCTGGATGAGGGTACAGAGTGTATCCTCAGCAAGTTTGCTGATGACACTAAACTGGGAGGAGTGGCTGATACACCAGAAGGTTGTGCTGCCATTCAAAGAGACCTTGATAGGCTGGAGAGTTGGGCGGGGAGAAACTTAATGAAATTCAACAAGAGCAAGTGCAGAGTTTTGCACCTGGGGAAGAACAACCCCATGCACCAGTACAGGCTGGGGGCTGACCTGCTGGAGAGCAGTGTAGGAGAAAGGGACCTGGGGGTCCTGGTGGACAGGAGGATGACCATGAGCCAGCAATGTGCCCTTGTGGCCAAGAAGGCCAATGGCATCCTGGGGTGCATTAGAAGGGGGGTGGTTAGTAGGTCAAGAGAGGTTCTCCTCCCCATCTATTCTGCCTTGGTGAGGCCACATCTGGAGTATTGTGTCCAGTTCTGGGCCCCACAGTTCAAGAAGGACATGGAACTGCTTGAGAGAGTCCAGCGCAGAGCCACTAAGATGATTAAGGGAGTGGAACATCTCCCTTATGAGGAAAGGCTGAGGGAGCTGGGTCTCTTTAGCTTGGAGAAAAGGAGACTGAGGGGTGACCTCATCCATGGTTACAAATATGTAAAGGGTGAGGGTCAGGACGATAGAGCCAAGCTTTTTACAGTGATGACCAATGATAGAACAAGGGGCAATGGTTGTAAACTGGAGCATAGGAGGTTCCATGTGAATATCAGGAGAAACTTTTTCACTGTGCGAGTGACAGAGCACTGGAACAGGCTGCCCAGAGAGGTTGTGGAGTCTCCTTCACTGGAGACATTCAAAACCCGCCTGGATGCGTTCCTGTGTGATGTACTGTAGGTGACTCTGCTCTGGCAGGGGGGTTGGACTAGATGATCCTTCGAGGTCCCTTCCAACCCTAGAATTCTGTGATTCTGTGATTCTGTGATCTACTGTGACACATTTTCATTGTTCTGAGTTTCAACTTTTCCTTCCTTCCTTCCTTCCTTCCTCCCTCCCTCCCTCCCTCTTTCCAAAAGTAACTAAAACTATTGCATGAAAGACACATACACAGGCAGTTACAGCAGAACCACTTGCTGATCCTTACCTGTGGGGACTTTCCAGAGCTCTGTACAAACTCTTTCCACAGAGAGCCAACAGTGTTGTGAAAGAAGACGAGAAACCAGAAGAACAGTGTTACTAGGAGAACAACTACTACTTTTGCTTTAGAGTAAGAAGAAGCTTTAATCTACAGGTGTGCTGTAAAACTACATAAAATATGCATATGTTGTACTGAGGTGCACAGACACACTCAGCACAGACCCCAGCACTGTCATTTTCTGGTAGACTGAAATTATGACTGTACACAAGCACCTACTGCATTGTGTAGGTATGAGAATGCTTTTACATGAGTGGCTACATAGCTACATGGAGAATAGCTATATAATGTCTATTCTCATTATGTGGTTGCTATAAAGCTCATTTGCACTGAATTAATTAAGTTGTTCCTATTACAGATTCATGCCAGCAGGAGTTATGATTGATTAGAAGTAGTTTCAGCCATGATCTCCTTGAACATGTGTCAGAGGTCTGCAGCTGAGTGCCCATGTAAATTAGAGCACTACAATTTGCCTTTCATTAGCCATCAGGTTTTGGTTTGAAATGCCCTCGAGGAAACTGTGACCTACTCTGTGATCTGTGGAAAACACACTTTGCTCCCATAGGCCCATTTCAGGGCCATGTTCAGCACAAGCCTGGTTTTAAGTTACTGGATACACTGACTTGTCTCTGCAGAACTACTCAGGAACTTAAAGCCATGCTCCTGCACATACTTGCTGAACCCAGAGCTAAAAGCAAATCAGCCTGAGAAACCAAATGTGTGCTCCATGATCACTTTTGGACATCTGAAGACTTTTTTTACATTTTAACATGGGCAAAAAGACAAAAGACAGATATTTTTTAGGGGGAACATGTCTTCCAGATTTCCAACAACAGCCAAGCTAACTGCTTGAGTGCTAAAGACATTGGGTAGTCACAGTTCGCTGGCAGTACCATGGTGGAAACCACACTAGCAGCATGGACATAGGACTTGCAGACCAGGAATTGGGTAAGGAAGCCAAACCAAGCAGGAAATCTCAGAGCTCTTGGAGACCTTGTTGAAGACCTGGGTCTGACAGCAAGGCTCCCTCCACAATGATGATGAAGATGCCAGAGGAACCAGCTGGCTTGGGAGTCTGGAAACCATGAAGTCCATTTCCTTGGGGCAGAGTATCCAGGAGCTGAGGACCCCAAAAACCTTTGCACGCCCCACTGTGATGCCACCTTTCAGGCAAATTTCTAAGTTGCTGGGCATACAAGTTGGCAGTAAACCTGCGATGTTTCTCAGAAAACCTGACTGGCAGGAAAGTTTTGAAACTTGCCTGGCAGGCAAGGTCACATTGAAGCCTGGGGGAAAGAGGTGATGGCAGAAAACCAGCTGAAAGGAGCATGTTTCCATATGATGTTTTACATCTGAAAAAATGGGCATAAAAAATTCTTTTGGAAAATTTCCGTCACCTCTACTTAAATGGCTATCATCTGCCACAATCTCACTTTCAGCCTTCCAGAATTGGATCACCATTTGCTTGCCGCAGAAAGTCCTAATTGGAGTAATTTCTACAGCAGATTGTTTCTCCAAGCAAGCTTCATTTGGCCATGGAAAATGATACAGTATTTAGCTCCACCACAGTGCACACTATGTTAGATGAGAAATATGATAAAAGGAAAATATTCCCATAACACAAAATACTCTCTCTTGAAAACAAAACCTGTGGGATACCTGGGTTGCACAAGGTATCCTACAGCTATCAAATAACAATGGCAGCAGCCCTGAGACTCCACTCCACTGCCTAGACCTTCCTTTTTCTCCATTAAGTTTTGCATGAAGAGCTCACCTTACCAGGCTGTAGTGGCTAAGAAATACCATTGTAAAGAAATCTGCCATCCAAATTTTAATCGAGTTTCAGCCACTTCAAAGCTGTTCATTCCAAACAGTTTTAATCCTTTTCAGCCACTAGCTGTCTCCCTGCCAAAGTCAAGTCAATTAGTTAAGAAGTCATTAGAAAAGCCCTCAGATATGAAAGCCATGCCTTAAAGTTCAGCTCTTTTGCGGCCTCTCTCACACAGTTTCAGCCCCTTGGTCTACCTGAATACACGAATACAAAACCTGCCTGACTCATCTGTTTTGTCTGATTGCATCCTCAGCCACAGGAAGAGGCCGTCTCCAGGAAAGCAGACAAGCAAGTACCTGCAGAGCAGCAGCCCCAGCTTTCACACCGGCAACTGAATAACGAACCAGTCACTTCAGCAAACCTGCTGCGACAAAGTTGTGCCAATTTTTTTGAATGTCTTCAGGGATGCTGCTGTGCACTAGCCTTGCGCAAAAGTCTTGGTGATCCGTGGCAAGTTCAGTCCTAGTCAGTTCTCCAAGCCATGAGTCAGCCTTCACCCCAGGGCCAAACGGCATGTACTGGTTCATGACTGCTCACAATGTGGGGTCCAGCGATTTCCCTGCCAAGAGAAATATTTGGCTTGTTTCTGACTGGAGCCCTGAATGCAAACTCTTATACCTACAGCGTGGGTGAAGAGTGGAGCCATGCCTCAGGGCAAAGCAGGGAGTGAACCAACCTGACAGCACAGAAACACCCAGTGAAATTTATTTTCATTTTTGGCCCATCATCTCCAGTGAGCTTATCTTGTGTTGCCATACAAGCTGTAACTCATGCCAAAACTCAAAATTTTTGCATTCCTAGGCCTGCTCTGAATAGAGTCAGGCATCCTGATGGCAGCAACGCCTGTCCCGGGGGTGCCATCACACGCATCGTGCTCCCTGCATCTTCCACAGCCGCAACATGCCAGGACAGCTGGCACCCATGCTACTGCATCGCTCACAGCTGCCAAACAGAATGGGACCTTTTCCTCCATGGCAGTGAAATGTGGCATTTGCTGCTGACGTGTCCCATCCTCTCATCGAGCCACATCTCAGTGAACAGCACAGCAGGGTGCAAAGTAAATTCCATCTGTAACATGCAGCCCTACGTAATGCAGAGACAGTCCACTGGAAACTGTCTACCAGGTCGCTTTACTAAGCCCATTTGCATCGTAAGTCAGGCTGTCATCAAACTTAGCATTGCAGAATAAAAACTGGCAGTGACCAAAGGCAAGAAGCATGTGCCTACTGCAAGTAATTCCTCACACATCCCCACATTTTTCATTGCAGCACAGCAGCAAACAATTATATCGAGCAACCAAAAATTGCTCAAATTACATTTATTTACCCCTACAGTAAGTCAGAATGGGAGTTGATTCACTCATCACTCCAAAGAAACTGGATGGAGTGACTAATGTGGAAATGATCGTAATTTTCCCTGCCCTTAACTTTGAAACTGAATTTAAAAACATACAATCTGATGATGGAGAAAGATGGGTTGTAAATATTTTTATATGGTAGCATGAAAGAGGAGGCTGAGCATTAAAAGAAATCCGAGCAAGAAGCACGAAGGGATGCTCTTACTGCATTTGCAGTTTTCACGTGGATTGTACAGTGTCAGAAACATATTGTCAAAATAGAAGAAATGTGGTAAATCACAAAATGAGCCAGGGCTAGAAGCAGGCTTAAGTCAAAAGACCAGGAGAGCTACCATAAACCTTCAAATTGCAAGTGCTGTAATATGTGAGCAAAAAATAGGCTGCACCACAAGAAGCAGGCACAAAAATCGCTCTCTGGAGCCTTACTTTGCAGTTTGGGCCAAGCAAGAGCCAATGGAAACAAACAACACACCGAGAAGAAATGGAGTCAGTACAAATAACCATGGCATGGGCGAGGGTCCCCTGCCTGGAGGGGGGATGGGATGGCTCTGGCTCTACACTGTGTGTCTGCCTCAGGGGATGGTACAGCCGGAGGACATGGTTGTCCCTGATCTTCTGGGAGACGAAAAGCTGGCAAGATGTGGGGAGGATGGGGAGAGGGGATGTCACTTGCTTCTTGCCTGCTCTGTTAATCAAGGTACCAGCATGGTGACCATTCTGCCAGGAGCAATAAATGAGGGAGAGGAGAGCATGCACCACACAGCTGCCCAGGCCACTAGCCCCCAGGTCAGCCCCTCCACACCTCCAATAGTGCAGGGCACTGCCAGGGCCCCAGCAGCCACATTTCGGCTCCCCTTCCTTGCCTTGTGCCACAACAGCAATGCAGAAAAGGTGTCTTTGGAGGGAGGTTGGAGCTCCCCCCAGCAGGGGTGGCCAGGAGGACGTGGGGGTAGCTGGTCATTTGGGCTGGTAAACTGTACTTTGAGCAAGAAATACACTTTGCATGCAGGAGCACTTTGGGGAATGGAGGGGAGGCAGAAAGTACGGAGCTTGCTCCTGTTGTCTGGCAGTCCAGTCACCAAGCACAACAAGGATCCATTTCCCAGGTTTTGAGGAACCACTAGTAGTCTTTGGGAAGAGAAAAAATACCCCCTCTATCCCCCAAATATCCATCTGCCAGTACTGGCAGATTTGGAAGAGGCAGGCAGAAAATGTCATGCCTGTGGAGGCACAGGCACCCTCCATCACCTCAGCAACACTCTCTGTGTGTGCAGTGGATGTTTTCCAGGATTCCCTGATGCCCAGAAATGCTAGGGATAGCTGCTGACAGCAAGCATTTTGCCCCAAGGCCCAGGACAGCATGGAGCAACCCTTGTGACAGACCAGGACACTGTGGTGCTAGCTGCTATAGGACCAATGAACGTATATCAACAGTGTAACACCATGGTGACGATTGTGAAACACGTCACAGCCCTGTGCCCTGACCTGGGGTTATTGTACTGCTGTGGATGTGCCTTAGAAGACAACATAAGATTCCTGTCTTTCAGATGACTCTGTTTGTCCAAGCAATGCTGAGAAACAGCTACGGAGGGCACGTGGCTGGGGTGATGGGTTTGCAGAGTTCTTCAAAGGCTTCACAATGTCATCCTGACCTGCCGAGAGTCTGATATTTCAATGCCAACTTCATTAAGTGTACCTCTGTCTCAGATAAGCTCCCAAACAATCTTTTTTGTGTGTGTTTTAATTTAAGGGAAAAACATCTGGCTGCTAACGATGCTGTTGTAATTGGAAACATAATTAAGACTTTTGTTTTAGTAAACTAAAAATAATGGTGAGTGGTATTCAGCAGCCTAAAATCTTTATGCTGTATGTATAGGAGTCAATGATTTTTCTAACGAGATGGCTGTTTGAAATGTGTTTATATGTCTATAAAGAGAGCTAAATAGCATGCACTGATGTTAATTGCAGAGCTGACAAGTTGTTCTACTCTGTTATTATGCTGCCCCCCTCCACATGATCCTAATTCATAAGAGATCTGAAAACTTGTTTTGGTTGGTTTTAAGCAGACCTCCCTTGGTGGGGAAAAGTTCACCGTGGTCTGCAGCGAGGCCCGGGACGGAGCCCACCAAAGTGTGGCACTTGTTTGCATCTTGTGTTTCGGCCTTGACTTCCTGAAAACAAAATGGATGAAATAGAAAATGCACCCCCTCAAACCTGTTATCTGCCTCAGGCAAAATCCTATTCAGATCACCACCCACTTCTGGGAAGGGTCAAACTCAGCTCTTTACCCAGTTCTCAGAGAAGGAAAGGAAAGGGTTGGGGAGGTTTGCGATCACAACCTCTAAAAGCAATATAAATGAGGGACTCAGCTCACGCCCAGTCCCAGGCTGTCTACAAAACAGTCTCCTGACACTGCAGAAATGCCATGGCTGTGAGAAGTCAGCTGACACCTACAGGTCTCAAAAAGTCAGTGGATGGTGGCACCTGGGGCAGGGCGTGTAGACTGCTGGTCCCAGAGATGAATTAGCACTGGGGAGGGACAGTTTGCTGCAGCCAACTGTCTCTGGTGGCTATGAGTCAGATGAAGAGTGTGATCACACCCAAAAATCCACCCAAAGCCTACACTCATTAAAGTGACAATCTGCAACAGGGAGAGGGCAAATGCACCAGCACACAGGGATGGCAGTACTGCTAACACCTTAACTAAGCTGCTGGAAAATCCAGGATTAGGAAGCACCATAAATTCTGCATCTCATCTGCATGCTGAAGAGCTGCAACATACGTGGACCAAATTCCCATGCTGAAAGCTGAAAGTCTCACCTTATCACATAAACGCATAAGCTGGAGCATACAAATATTTGTCAAATGCCACAGGATGCACAACTGTATCCCAATTGGAAGTGCTGGGCTCACAAGGCTCTCTGTGCAAGAAAATGGATTTTTAGTTCCTTAGTGGGTAGCTATAGGAAGAACTACTGAAGTTGGAGAATAATTGTCAGGGGAGGAAAAAAAAATGGCAAGTGGCCACAAGAGAAAGCAAAGGTTTCCACTGCTGGGAAAATGGGGAACTAAGACTTTCTGCTTCTTGCTAGGCCAGAACTATCACAACTTCTGTCTCTTAAAACATGGCAGAACTTGTGCATTTGGTCTTGTGTGGGACATTGTGTTGACAAAACAAGCATGGAAATGGGACAGAGGAAAGAGCTACCTACATATTTTTCATGATCAGACTGGTCTCGGCTGAAGAATCATAGAACATGTAGTTGAGATGCTCCACCAGTGTTTCATTTACTCCAGCATGTCTGTTCAGTAACGCAATTCCAGGAAGATTGTCCTGCTAATACTGCAATGGTGTTTTTCCTGGTTTGCCCATCCCTAGTACACAATAGCACATTGTCAATTATAACCATGCTCTATTTATAGCTCACCCCATGCAGTTAACGGATACAGATGGAGTGGGGTTTTCCTTTTCCTTCCCTTGGAGAGGACTTACTTCACAGGAATGTTTTCTCCTTATTCCTCTTGCCCGAGCGCAAGGCTATGTGAGTACAGATGCTGGCTGTCCGGAGACTGCAGCTCCGACATGAACACACATGCACCTCAGGGACAAGAATCCTTTCCTTTCGTTTCTTCACAATCCTTGAGGAAATGGAGAAACTTGTTTGCTTAACACACTCAAGGCATCCATTGCATGTGCTATCAAGGAAGTCTACCCATTTCATCTCTCCTTCAACACAAACACAAGAAAATACTGGAGAGGGTCAGGCTGAGCAGAAGAGACAGATCATCCTGTGCTGCTGGTACAGTTATGGTGGAGAAAACACTTTCATTGTGTAGCTGTATGTACAAAATCCTCTATGCTAAAACCTACAAAACCAAATAAAACACAAACCACTGGAGGGGCAAAGCATTCTTACTTGGTCTGAAGGAAATTGCTCTACTGACAGGGCAGTGTGGAGGAGCTGGGAGCTTCCTGAGCTGTTTTGGTGACTCCCTCATGAGCTAGGCAAGATTTAGCATGTCAGCAAGGGCCACTCTTCTCCCCTTTATTTTTTTTTCCCTTTAGAAATGCTTAGATTTTTTTTTAGCATTTGGGGAAACAAAAACTGGCTTCCACATGTGAAAGGAGAAGACGTACTCCTGCAAACTGATGATCATGTTCAATTCCTACCGACAGAACTGGATTTTAAATAATACACTATCTTTGCTGACTGATACATGTGCTGACAGGTTATATTATTTGAGAATAACATACGGGGAAGTTTATTTAACCATAAACCAAATGGACAGAGTTAAGGTTAAATGCTATTGTTTGGCTTTTGAGAGATTAAGTTTAGGAATTTACCATTCTCGTGATGATTTTTTGATTTATATAATGTGTCAAACTGTAAAGTGGATCAGTACATACAGTCAAACAAGATACTGAGTACACAGAAGAGGGTGATGTTATAGCTTGCAGAGATGATGACGGTTTTGGTTTTGTATTCAACAGCCAGCCAGACAGTAGCACAGAACAGATCTTCCATTTGTTCAATCAACTTAGTTTACAGAAATATAGACAAATGATGCTTAGCTGTAACCAAACTCATGCAGGAGCCATAGCAAACACTTGTGTACTGCCAAGGGTTTGGTTTAACACACACACCTACACTCTGCAGCAGAGACCCATCAGTGGGAACGAATGTAATAGCATTCCCTCTCGCAGCCTAGGGAGACACACATACAAGAACATGACAAGGGCAGCCAATGAGGTGGCTTAACTCTAAAACTAGTTGACCTTGGACGTTTCCCATTGAAAGGAAGGCTCTCCACAAGCTGTGAAAGTGATGCTTCTACATATGCCCTCTCCTTACATACGCATGCCTTCTGGCAGAAGCAGGGACTTGTTCGGTCAGGGCAACCAACACAAAGGGCCCTCTGCCCTGTTTCTTCCAGGTCAGCGAGCAAGTGCTGTTGTTAAATTGGGGTTTAATGTGCAAACTGCCACTCAGTTGTTTCTGACTGTCCAGAATGTGTCTTTGTTTAAACACATAAACCCCCATCTGGTACCTATTACCGGCCCGTTCCTTCATCTTGTGCATCAGTAACTAAACACAGAAGCTTGTAGGGAGGGTGAGGTCGGCTTGTCCACGTGGGCCCACAGCTTCTGCAATGAGCCAGCTGGGCAGCCACAACAGTCAGCTTGCCTGGTCAAGGAATCGGCTCCATTGCTAACCAGGGACAATATGCTAACATCACCAAAAGGCAGGCTCTCCTTTGCCTAGGAAGCCAGACCTCTGAGACAGGATTAGCAGAGAGCATGTTTCAGACAGGCACGTTTTAGTACTAACAAGGAGTGATCAAGTGCAGAATGACTGAAGTGGGGTGAGCCCAAACCAAAAGGTTCAGATGCACATTCAAAAGTCCCAAGTCTGGACTGCAACACATTTCACACAACCCACCTCTTCTTCTCTCTCACACACATCTATAGGTGTCTACAGCTTGCATCATCATTGTAACAGAAATCCACATACTGTATTTTGGTTTCACACTCAGACGTTTGCCTGAACGGGCTAACGAAATTCAGCCTCCAGTTCAGCAACCTTCCCCTGTCCTTTCAGAGGTTGAGTTTCATGTACCTGCATCAATTATTTCTGAAATAACCTGCTGCCATAGCTATCTTAATTTCAGACAGGTTTGTGGAACAAAACCCACCCCATGCCTGTGCTCACTAAAAGGTTTCTTTTCCAATCAGCAGAGTACAAAAACATCAACCTGTCCCGATTATGGCTCCCAAAAATGTCTCCGTTGTAAAAGTCGCAAGATGAGACAGGTCACCTTCATGGTCAAACTGATGCATGAACGCACACACATATTTCCTTGGAAAACTGCATTTTAGATATTTGTAACCAACTGTACAAACATCTAACATTTAATCCTCCTAAACTTTGAGTTGAAGCTCATGCTGTCTGCCACAGAAGAGGACAGTTCCATTTTGCCTCTGGCCACCAGTACATGGTGAGAGCTTAGGAAAGCTGGCTGGCTGCTCTGGGAGCACTGCACTGGTGCCCCAGGCTTCCAGATCCTCTCAGCCCATGAGACAGCTGCTACTTTGAAAAGCAGACCCCTCTTTTGGCTGTACCCGCACCTCCTTTCCCCCATGTCGGGGGCTGACAGAGAGACACATAAAGGCTTTTGCAATCTAAGTCCACAGGCTACTTTCAGAACTTCACAGTGTGTTTCTAGAGAGTGGCAAACACTTTCATACTGGCATGAAGAGGAGAACAGGGAAGAATTAAACTATTCAGAATAATGTGATTTTAAAGATAAATTACAAAGGGCAAACCCTACATTTTTGCTGCTGCTCTTCCTAGATAAAAGATGACCACCATGTTAATAAATCATGTTTGGTCTACTGTTTCTTTCTCTTAGGATAAATTCAGTCACTGAAACTCATCAATTTCTAAAGTCGAGTGAGTTTCACTAATCATCCCAATGCCATGGATGGGCAGCTCTGTTAATAACTTTTAAAATGACATTTTGTATTTAAAAAATGAGACCCTAAGCACTCACAAGATTGGTCTGAACGTTTCATAATGCATCAAGGTATTTATTTTATTTAACTTCTATTTTTTCTAGACACAGGGGGATATATTTTATAACAATTCTCTACAGCTCCAGGTGTCTAAAAAGAAGTTAGAAGAAATCTTTGATAGCTAACACATTAGAAGGAATGGGGGCTAAATGAGGTTCATTGCAGATAAGGACATTCAGTAATGTTGCACTCAGTTGTGGCAAAATGTGTATGGGCAGGGCTGGGACTCTGCTCACGTGTAACCTAGAGATTTCATCTGAGTAGCTGTCACACAACATTTTGTATCAAACATCTTGTTAGGCTGGATTTATGGTGACAAACGGACACCTGTGCACCAGACACTCAAGGCCTTGGCTATTACATGCTGCAGGTATGAACACATGCCTACTTATACTCTGATGATCTTCTTAAAGCACCAGTTCCTGGAGTTAGGTGATTATATGACAGTCAGTGGTAAAACAGGAAAACAAAAAGGTTTTAGCTTTCTTGATTGCAGGGAAAAGCTTACACCAAATAAAGGTAAGAAATCTGAAAGCAAATTGTTTTTTGCAGATAGTGTATAATAACCACGGTAATTTTCTGGGTCCTTGAATGACAGGTATTGGCAAAACTGATGCAGCCGATTTGCTGGCAAGAATTCTGACTCCTATGATGATACCCATCAAACATCAAAGGCTGAAGTGATAAATAAATTTGCCTGATAATACCCACCATGCACTTCCTATGAGATTCTGCTCTCCAGTTCTCCATTGGCAAAGAAAATTGACCTGCCATGTTTAAAACACCACAGTGAGAGTAGGCACAGTGCTGAAAACAATGCAGAAAAATCTCATAGCATGTTTTAAACCTGCCTACCTGGAGATGTGGGAGGACATGCAGCTGGTGCACCCAGTGTGCCCAACCACAGGGACACAAGAAGCCATGCAAAAGCAGTCCTGGTGGGCCTGCCCCACAGAACCCCAGGGTGTCCATGAGGGAGACCCACATGCCAACCAGGCCCTCAGCCCCAAGGCCCAAGCAGGCATGCCAAAGGCACAGCTCTGCTTCACAGTTCCAATGCTCAGTACCTTCCCCTCTTTGTCCCAAGCCATGGCTGTGTTTTATGTCACATTGAGCAGACGTGTTCCTTCAAACACCCGTGCCCTCAGCTCAGGAAGGAGCATGCAGGACCAGGACTTTGTGTTTCTCTACACACCACTTACTTTGGAGCTGCCACCTGGATTCCCATGAACTGAGGAGGTGGTGACAGACGTATGTATACCTACACAGTTTAGCCAGAAACAAACACTGCAGAAGGGACCTGGTCTGTTTTCAAGGAGTATCCTAATGAACACCCTTCTCCAGAAACCAATCAACCATAGCAGTGGTTTTCAAGGCAACCCTTCACCTTTCTGTACAAAATCGAAACTGTTTCACACTGTCCCTCAAAGCAGAGTTTGCAGAAAAGCTTTTATGGAACATCTGATCATCAAAATGGTAGAGGAATAAGAGAAAGGAGCCATGAAAAATACTCATTTCTAATAAATATAAGATGCTTTTACATTCCTGAGGTAGACTTGATGAAAAGCTGGACATGACCTAGCAATGTGAGCCTGCAGCCCAGAAAGCCAACTATATCCTGGGCTGCATCAAAAGAAGTGTGACCAGGTCGAGGAGGTGATTCTCTCCCTCTACCCCACTGTCTTGAGACCCCATCTGGAGTACTGTGTCCAGTTCTGGAGTCCCCAACATAAGAAGAACATGGACTGTTGGAGAGAGCCCAGAGGAGGGCCATGAGGATTATCAGAGGACTGGAGCACCTCTCTTGCTGTCTTTGCAGGGTTGAGAGAGTTAGGGTTGTTCAGCCTGGAGAAGAGGAGGCTCTGGGAAGACCTCATAGCTGCCTTCCAGTACCTGAAGGGGTTACAGGAAAGCTGGAGAGGGACATTTTACAAGGACATGTAGTGATAGGACAAGGGGTAATGGTTTCAAACTGAAAGCAGGTAGATTTAGATTAGGATATTAGGAAGAAGTGAGACACTGGTACAGGTTGCCCAGAGAAGTTGTGGATTTCCCCCCCCGGCAGTGTTTAAGGCTAGGTAGGATGGGGCTTTGAGCAACCTAGTGGGAGGTGTCCCTGCCCATGGCAGGGTGGTTGGAACTAGATGATCTTTAAGGTCCCTTTCAATCCAAAGCATTCAGGCATTCTATGATTCTATGACTTACGTTGTTTTTGGCAGGCATGACATAAAAAATAACACTGAGTCTATGACTTGTGAGCAGTTTCCTGCATGGGCTGTGGATTGACTTTGTTTTCTGATGTTGATATTATTATTATTATTATTATTATTATTATTATTATTATTATTATTATTAAACAGAGGTTGTGGAAAAGAGCATAGATGCATGCAGAGGGGTGAAGTAGAAAAGTTAATCTGTTGTGTCATCACTCTTTTAATTCAAAGCATAGAAACTCAGGGTTTTTTACAGTGTGAGGTCTGATAATGATAATCTGGCACCACCTGAACAAACAGTCTGCAAGGCAGCCCATACCACAGTGAGTGGGAAGTGAGCACGAAGCAAGCAGTCCTCTGCCTGCTCTCTCCTGCTCCAAGAAAGCTAACTGTGTGAAAAGGGGAATGGGGTGCACACCACAGCACCCGTCCCACCAGCTGGGTCAGGGCACGCAGGCACTGAGTGAGCCCATCATATAATCAGAAGGCTTCCTTGCAGAAAAAAGCCTGCTTGAAGGCTTGCCCAAGACCTTGTCCTCTGACACCCATGGGTCCCAGGGCAGCCTCCCCTTTTGGAGATGAGCACATATCTGAAGAGGAATGAGCCCATAAAAAGTGTTTAATGTCTTCCTCACATCAGTGTTTACCAAAAAAAGGTCAGCATCAATAATGTTTGTATAACAACTAGTACCTACAAAGGGGAATGACCTCAGCTTGGGCCATGGAAAGACCAGATTAGAAAGTACTTAAATGGACAGATGCTCTTAAATCACGTGAGTTTGAGGAAATTCATCCACGAGTACTTGGAGTAGTAACAGAAGCAATGATTAACAGGCTCATTAGTGGTCATCTTTGAGAACCTGTAGATGGGTGAAGGGCCAAAGGCTGGAAAAGGGTAAGCATAAATCCTTACTTTAAATGGGGAAAGGAAGGAGGAGCAAGGGAACTCCTAGTAACGCCATGCTGGAAGAAGCTGCCCATGCCCTGGAGGCCAGGATTATAATTCAAGTTGGAAAAATATTCTGAGAATAACATACTGTAGTTCAGTTCGGATAAGGTAAAGCTTCTGCATGAAGACTGGAAGAACCAGATGCACTAATGTATGACAGGAAACCACGGGGCCAGTGTACAGTTGTACAGGGTGGGAACCTGTGGGTTATAGCAGAGCACAGGGGCTCTTGTGATGCCTGACTTAACCCCACTCTGATGGCTGATACAGGAAAGGAAACTTCGAATGGGGCAGAGATGCTCCTCCATTCACACAAGGAAGCAGTTAAGGGACAACAATGAGGGAAGGTGGCTAAGCTCACCTAGACTCTGAGCCCAAAAAGCACTCAAAGATGGACAAAAAGCCTGAGAAAGAAATGAGACAATAAACTGAGGACAATCCTCCATCCGCTGCTGTAACATAACCCCCATCTCCCCTTTCTCCACCCTCACTTCTGCCTCTTTCCCACTCTTGCTCTTCACTCTGGATGCTCGTCCACAGTACTCTTACTTGAGATGAACTCTTCAGCCTGGTGTGTCACACTGTGTCCTTCCTCTGCTCATTTTTTTCATGACCATGTATCCCAAAGGACTATCCCATTTCGTCTCTCTCTCCAGGATGGATGAGCAAAACAGATGGAAAATTCAATAAGCCCAGTGCAAGGTAAATAAGATGCATATTAGCTTCATCACTCCATCACTGGGTTGGTTTAGGTTCAATGCTTCTTTAAGTGTTCCATCCTTTAGTTGTGTCAACCTACAGAGCATACCCCTTAGGGCACATCTTTGAGTTGGCCAGAAAAGCATGCTCTGTGCATTTATATATCTGTATTAAATCAGTGACATCACTAGTGACATCTTTGTCCAGACACATCATCAAATCAATACATTCAGGGATTTAAGGTCTATTTGTTTGGAAAAGTGAAGAAGAATAGCAGACCACAAATGAGGAAAATGCACTGGAGGGTTTTGCCCAAGATGAAGGACTGAAGAATCAACAGTTTAAAGAGGAGTCTCAGAGGAGCAGCTGTGCCATGTCATGGCAGCATAGCTGCTGCAGACATCTCTGCAGTGCTGGCTGAGACACGGGCAGCCTGTACTTCAGGACTCTACAGAAGGGGCTCTGCACTGTTTTATCTTTCATGATGATGTGTCTGAAGCGTTAACACAAACAGGAGCAGCCACTTAGTAAACAGAGACTACCATATCTCAAAGACTCTCCTCAGTAAATCACTGGCACTGTAAGTTACTCCACTACAAAAACCTAGGGTTTTACAGGAGCCACCAAACTGATCCTATTTCTTCTCTGGCTGCTAAGCTCCTTGTTGCTTACCTTAGGAGGGGGAGAGAGACAATACTGAGCCAATGTGGATAAAAAGAAGTGATCTTCAGTTAAAGACTAACCACCACTCCTCCTTCTTTAACTCAGACATTAGATAAGGGAGAAGCCAGTGGTTCTTTCACAGAGAGCTAAAGACTGAAATACATAATACAGTCACTCTCTAGGTCACCCTACTGGTAAATCACCATACCTTGAAACAAAACCATTACTAGAAAAGGGTCTGGATTTGTAGAAAAGCTCTACATGAACTCTACAGGGTGGATGTGAACCTCATCGGGCTGAAGAGCTGGGTAAACAGCATCACAGCAGTTGAGAAACCAGATAGAAAACCCCACAATTTTTGTATGAAAACTGAAAGTAATGGAAGGAATGAAAAAGAAAGCATAAAGACTTTTAAATTCTGAAAGCTTTCTAAATAAATAATGAAATTAAGTAACACAGAAAAATTAGATACTGTCCACAGACAGATGGAGATAAAGGTGTACTCAGCCCATACTCCCCTCGGCGCAAACTCAGCTCAGGTGGTTTCACTAACACAGTGGAATTGCTTAGGTTATTTGTCTCCTCTCCTGTGTACCACAGGACAAGGAAAGCCATACAGGTGTCCTTAAGATGGGGCTGCCAAGTTACACCTCAAAATAAAACCAAAACAAACCCCAAACTGTGTCTCTTTCCCTCTTCCACATGAAACCCAAGACCTCTTACTACTCTTGAAAATGCAGGAACACTTTCCTCCCTAAATCTTTCTTTCACAGGTCTATGACACAACATGAAACCAGTTTTTGTAGCACCAACCCAAAAGCTGTAAAATTGTTATCTTTTCTGTGATTGAAATTGCACCTGGATAACCACTTCCCTACCACAGAATTTCTCTAACAGATACAACTATGCTGTCAGGCATGTTACTGCCCTTAAGCTATTCTTCTTTATCTTGTATTTTGCATATGGGTATGGATTTCCTTTAAAGATGTAAAATTTTATTTATTTGGTGGTAAAGAAGCCCTCCAAAAACTGAGGAAATTCCTTTAATTTTTATTTTCCAACGTATTTTCTGTGCTAAAATATGAAAGCAATAGCCCTATTTCAACAAAGTATTTAAGAAAGTGCCTAACTTTCAATACATTAGTAGTTTGACTGATTCCATTGTAATGAATTTTGTGTTCATTGCTAATCACATACACCTTAATGAACCAGGGCTAAGAGGTTTATTTTGCTGGGTACCAAGTACGTGCAGACAAGTGCAGATGCATATGAACTCTCTACAGCCAGAGACATGAAACAACAGCCAGCCATTTTCCTGATCCTGTATTTGTTAGTGAACTCACTCTTGAAGAAGATTTTTTTTCCCCCTCTTATACAGGAAAAATCTGCAAGACCTTGCAAACTGATCATGGTGTAAAGAACTGAAGCACTTTCCTGTGCCACTTTTTTCCCTCTCATTTTCCCCTCTCATCCCAGCCTTACTTAACCCAAATACAGGTGAGCCAACAGGCAATAATGCAACCCTCCTTAATACCACTTATGGAATCAAGATTTTTTTTCCCTTTAGTTTCTTGATGATTATGGAAGCTTATCTGTGTACAGTCCTGCTTCTTCCACAGAAATTGTCAGCTGTGTCCTGAAGCCTATTTCAGTTACGACAGCAGCTGCTCCTCTCCTCCCTGCTTTCCCAGCTGCTTCTAAATTGTAGGAAGGTTCCTGTGGTTTACTGGTTCTCCCCGCACTCAGAAGTTGCTTTCAGTGTCATTGAGTATCGTGTCTAAAATCTATCCATAAACAAGGAGGAGATGGGGAATGGAAGAAAACAAAGAAGAAACAAAAAATGCGGTTAGTGATGCTGCTTAATTTGATCCTCTCAGGAAGCGTCCTGGCCTAGAAAACAAACCAAACCAAAACATCCCAACCCAGCAAAAGAAAACATTCATCATTCCCCAGATAAGATCACAAAACATGGAGGAAGCTCTTCTGTTCCTCAGGGCACAAGCTGCAGTCAGCTGGGAGGAGCAGGGCAGCAGACAGCAATACGGGCACAAAGCTTCCCAGGGGCACAGTGGGGCTGAGCTGGCTACTGTTTGCCTTTGCACTGAAAGCAGTGCCAGGGGCAGCTGTGGGTCCCAGGCACCCCGTATCCTTCACACCTAGGGCTTACCACCTGGGCTCCCTCCTGCACCCCTGCATGTGCCATGGCCAGCACACTCATATCCAGCTGCCCCAGGGGCTCCCTTGTCTTCCAAGACACCGACTTCGTGTTTTATAGGTCTGTTTCAGGCTTGAGGGCAAATCTAGGGAGGAGGTCTATTTCCCCCATTTTCTTGCTTTTCTCCTCTGGCTTTTGGGGACTTGGAGAAAGAGCATCCCTCCTTTCAAGAGAAAGCCATCAGAGAAAATTACAGAGTCTTGACTGACAGGATTTGAAAGCCTCAGTCTTGGCTAAGAGATAGCAAGAGAGGGAAGAAGAAAATGACTATACCCCTGGTTTTATAGCTTCTGCTAATCTATGGATACTGCTGTGGGGCCGAGAAGCAAACAATAAGTGTCTTTATCACTGCATGCTTTCCAAGCCCTCCTATGGGAACAACAGGTGAGGTAAGGAGGTGAGGAAACTGCTACCAGAAAACTAACTAAAACTGCCTCAGCCAAGTATGAAAATTAAGCTTTCCTCTTCACTGCTCACATAGATGCTAGTTCCAACAGGATCTGGAAACATTATGGTCTTACAGTTTTAAAGGAAATTGTTTCATTGCAGCCCAGAACACTCCGGGAGCAAGTTCAGTGGCTGGGTGTCACATCTCCTGTTAGCTGGGTGCCAGAAGATTATTCTCTTACTGAAAGTACACTTCTCAGAGTTTTAAAGGCCAAGCTCACAACCACTTCCTCTCCTTTCCTAAAAAACGTAACAATTTGAAAAATGGTGTGATGTGCTGGGAAGTGACCCCCAGATCCCACCCTGCTGATGGGCTAAGTTTTATGGGTGAATTATCCTTGAACGTGCAAATGTCAGTGTCCTCTGTGAAATGAAAGAGACTGCCTTGAAAAATAACATTAAACATTTAAATGTGCTCAGTATTGCCGTTCAGTTTCCATTTATTATTTTCCCTGCTCTTCCTCTTACTTGTGCATGTCCATGCATGGAGCCAGCAAACCGCAGGATGGAGTCTGTTGTAATAACACAATCAGTGCTCACCTTCCTCCCAGCTACAGAGGAGATGGTACCTCTTTTGCTATTTCTTACCCTAAAGCTACCAGAACAAACACACCCACTCATCGTCTCCAAACAGGGCCAAAAAAGTAGTATGCAATCAAACACACTGGAACTAAGTGCTCCAGGGGCAAATAAACAGACAATTCAGTGCACGGCAACCTGGAAAGCAGCTGAAATGAAAAAGGACACTTGATGCTAACTTCTGTTTTTTCCCTCCTTATCAGGGCTGGCTTGTACTTCTGCTGCACCCTGGGAGAGGTATCTGTGTGTCGTGAAGATAAGCGTTCATGACAGACCAACTCACGGCACATCTTCCCAGGTCCTCACAACGCCACATGTGCACTGAGGAGCATCTCTGCCTTTCTTTCAGCTATTTCTGAACAACAAGGAAAAGAAACTTGGGGAGAGAATTACTGACTCAATTTCACTCCCTAAGAACATTTTTACTAGCTCTCATGGAGTACTAGTGAGGGATTTAGTTTTCATCTGTTTTCTTCCAAGTCATCCCAATGTCTTGTTCCCAGGTTATCTGCCCTGAGTCCCACATTCAACATGCTATTAAGTCACCAAAACATACACATAGTAAAGACCCCTCTGTCACACATCTTCCTGGCTGCAATGTCCTCTGACTGAATAATAAAGCTCTACCTTCCTGGATTTCTACCAGTAAATGAAATTACCCATTGTGGCTTTATCCCTCCATGCTTTCAGAGCTGTGCACAGCCACTGTTCTAGTTCTGCTCTGATGCCAGACCAGCCATGCTCAAATCCCTTTAAAAATCTCAAAAAAAATTGCTTGGACCACACAAACACACACTCACATATGAATACCCACAAGTATGCTCCAAGTATTCAATGTCTTAAAATTCAGTCTCACTTATAACCAAGCTGAAACAGGCCAGTGCATCACCTCCCTCCAACTCACCAACAGCTGTGCATACATCAAGTATATACATAGGTAAGGACAGAAAGCAAAGCAGTGCATCATTTCAGAGAACCAGAGTTTGACACGTGAAAAACTCTGAACTTTGTGTATGATGCACACCTCTAAACACTGTAGGCTCTGAAGTGAGTAGGAACTGACAGAAAACAGAGCCAGCACCAGCACATTTTTTGACAGCTGTGGCATTTGTTTTATACCTCACTGGATTTGGAGGTGGGGGGGAATGAAAAAAGGGGAAGATAGGAAGGCAGAAATAAAGCAAACTGCTTGTTATTTCTCTCAGGACCATCCACAGACCCATTCAGCAGCTCTCACATTTGCTCAGTTGCTGCGCTGCAACATACGTGACCTACGCTGTAACGTCAGGTGCGTGTCAGTGTTTCCTCCTCCACGGACGGGTGGAAGACGCCACCCTTAAGAGATCCAGGCCCTCCACTTCTGGATAAACTGGGTGATCCAAGAAATCACATGCAAAACTCACATGTGAATTTCTCTGACATTTGTTGGCATTTTTAGGGAAATCTCTTCTGTGTATTTCTGAAAGTATTACGTGTGACCAAGAGGGGTTGCACCAATGTGTAAATTCACCCATTTCACTACAAGGGAAGAGCTTATCTGTAAGTAATTCCTCTCCACCTTCACTTCCAATGTTTGCTTTCCCAGTGCCAGGGAGTGGCCTGCTTTGGGTCCCATCACAGTCAAAGGCAATGGCACCAGGCTGCTTCAGGCAGGGCCCCTTTGCAGCAAGATCAGTTCACAGCGTGACACCTTTCATAATCGAGTTTTCACACCCCACTTTTGGGCAGATGGCAGGATAGGGAAGGTGAAGTATGGCCAGAAGCAACACCTAAACTGGAGGAAAGCTCCTGCATACAGAAAACCCTCTGGCAGGTGATAACTCTGCCTGCAGACTGACACAAGTCATGGATTTGTTCACAGATGAAGTTTTTAGCCAGGAAAAACTTAATAGCAACATCTGCAAAAAGGATGGAAGGAAATTAATCCTGTTTTGTTATAGGCATTCACTTGGAATAAAAGCTTTATCATATTTACAGTGATTTACAGTGAAAGGGGAAAAGTTAAGATTGAGAGGTCCGTGGCTGAGCTGTGGCTGCCAGTGCAGATTATTCTTTGAGGAAAAAAAAAACAACAACAACACTCAGTAACAACTGTGAAAACCATCATATGAAAATATTCACAGGGCACAACTGAGTTCACTGACATTCCTGGAAACCCCTAATGTACAAGAGCAGAGAAGCCACAATTATCCATATAAGCATGTGGTCAAAACCTGTGCCACAAAACTAGGCAGAATTTCCTATATCATATCCTCCGATTTATTTATTTTTTCAGAAATGAAGCTAGAAAGTGATTGATAAAATTTACTTAAAGGAAGTCTCTTCTTGCCTGCAAAATTCACAGATGCATTTTACAGAAATATAAATGCCACGTGCAATTGTCAAGTGGCATGGATGGGAAATACATTCAATGTCCCACCTAAACACTTACATAAACTTGTCATTCATCCAACTTTCTTTCTACTCACCTTCCCCAAGCCAAAAAAAAAAAGACTTCCTGTATCACAAAAAGATGTAGACTCTATTTCATTACACTAAAAACAAATCCTTACTTCTGTTTTGGAATACTTAGCACAGTTTAAAGCCTTCTACATTTTTTCAAAATTCAGATCACATATTTCAATAAACACACTGTTTCAGAATTAAAGGTTGAAAAGTTTCATTTAGCAAATCTCAAAGTGACATATTTTTGTGTTCAGAAAAAAGGCTGCAATGAAATGTTTTGACTTTGTTAAACCTTCACTTCCTCCTCTTTTCTGTTAAAAATACTAATCAAATTTAACTGATTTTCTAGAACAATTTAAGTACCTCCAAAATTACATGTTAGGCAGAATGAACCTATTGACAAATAGGTTTTGATAAAACCAGCTCTTGCTGTACTATCACCTTCCTTAAGATAGTTCTGTTAATAACATAACAGCAATGCACTTTGTCCATTTTTGCTGTTTTTAAAATTATTTTGATCTTCTCTAATTTTCATGAGGTATACCTGCATTTTCATGTCCTGTTCACAAGTGTGCTTTGGAAGTCAATTTCCCTCTCTTCCCCACAGACCATGCCTTGGTTCACATCACAGAGTGCTTTGGGAGAATGCAAACTGGTTTTCCTTCAGATAAAGCCAAACTGCAAGATGTGCTTGAGGAACACTTCTTGCATGCTCCAGCTGCTATAGGGTGTTCAGTCGGTGGGGCTGGATCTGGTGAGCCCTTGCAACATGCACAATGTGGGGCCAAGTTCTCAGCACTGTTTCACTGGTTTGTTTGGTTTTTTCCTTTGTGTGCCTTCTCCTGCTGTCCTGCACTGCTGCTGTGCAGACAGGGCCTGGAGTCCCCCAGGAAATGTCTGTTCTCAGCTCTTGACATGATTTACAAACCTGGCTCAGCATCACTATTCCTGCTTTGCCCGCGGAGAAAGTGTAGCTGGCACAGGGCATTTATGGTTGGTATTTTCACGGGTGCTTGCTAATTTTGCATATGTCATGGAAGGGCAGGCACTGAGAGAAACTCAAGGTAGAAATCACATGACTTGCCGGATCTAAAAGCTGTACCTCTAAGTCTGAGTTGGTCAAGAAAGGGAAACAGAGACCTTCATAAGTTAATGCATACCTCGTCCACCTTAAATACCTAGCAAACAGGAGAGGTGGCTCTTCCATAAGTAGCCACTGATCCTAACAGAAGCTGAGATAACCAGTTGAGGTTTAGGTGTCTAACTTCTAAACTTAGACCAGAAGCCAGAAGAAAGATTTTCCAGTACAGAGTTGATCAGCCACCTTGGACAGAAACTCTCTGGATAAGACTCACTGGAGAGCACATCTGGAGAGTGTCCAGCCCAACCCTTGCTCACAGCAGGGGCAGCTGTAGCAGGTTTCTCAGGGCTGTGTTGAGTTAGGTTTTGAGTATCTCCATGAATGGAGATTCCACAACCTGCTCCAGTGTTTGATTACACTCACCACAGAAAAGCTTTATTTATTTATTTATTTTCAGATGGAATTTCCTGTGAATTCAGTTTGTCCCATCACCGGACACCAACAAGAAGAGTCTGGATAGTCAGTACATCAGTGATCAGATTAAACTGAGCAATCTCTCTAAATGTGGGAATATACTGGTTTACAATTCATCAGATTTTTATTACTAGCCCATTCACTTCCAAGACAAAGTCAAATAGCCATTTTCTCAAGTCTCAATATCAAACTCCAACTGCTTGTGTTTAGAAACTTCACAATTACAGTGTTTATTCATGTTTCATAACCTCAAATACAGCATTGAAAGATGCAATGGAGCACCAATGAACTTCTGTTTATGCAGTTACAAGTTTATTGCATAACCCATTCCAATTTTCATGAGATTTTTGCTCATAAATTTCTGCAATCCATTTCATCATTGATGTGTGTGCACAGAGGGAGACAGAAAGATGACAGATAGACAGTAATTTTTATGCTTAATCTTGTGTAAATGAAACCTAAAATTCAAACTGCCTTTGTAGACACAAGCTGTGAGATTCACATTATGATTGAAAATGTGTATGCAGAGATACATGAGGTGGTGCAGGTGTGAAACTGTGGTGCACCACTGGGCACACATTTTATTTTCTTTCATTTTTCTTAAGAGTGTAGTCAAAGTTTATGTCCATATCCATTCTTCCTTTACAAATTATGACTCCATCAAACTAAATTGTGTGTTTGCATCTTCATCTCTGTTCCTCTCACACGTTACAATCCAAAAGCCTGTTTCTGAGAAGAAGGAAATCCAAGGAGTGCCTGAAAGCAGCTATCAACCAACAGGAATTTAAAATGCACATGAAGTCAAACTCTCGTGGCTGCAAATACAATGGATGCTGAGTGTTTGCCTCCTAGTAGTGGTCATTTAAGAAAAGCACAGGCAGGAGACTGAGGCAAAAGTTATTCTAATGGTTATAAAAAGGCTTCCTTTGCAACATGGCAGCCACATGTCAGAATGTGCTCAATGGAACAAACTCCCTTCTCTTCCACCTTCACAAAATCCACTCAATTTCAACCCAGACCAAGCAGGCAAGTCTTGTTTGCCAACTGCAAAGTGCAAATTGGATCAACACAACATAAGGACAAAATGAAAGATCCTCTAATATAAACAGGTTTCTAATGGATTGAAGGTTGCAACGTATCTCCTGGCTACGGTTTCTGTGAACAGACTGAACCTGCCAAGAGAAAACTCTTCCAGTAACAGAGCCAGGCCTCATCCAGCCTCAGTACGTAAAACTGGGAGTCTTGCCAGCACCATAACTATGTCAAACACATGGATGGATTATTGACCATGCAATGATGACACAAGACAGGCTTCCCTAAGTGTTTTCCCTAAGGCTTGATGCTGAGTTGAGGCCAGACCCCTGTTTCAATGATGGAGTGTTAGTAAATGAGCTTGCACCTGCAGCAAAGAGGTTGCACATCTGAGGATGCTCCCACAGCCTTCTTTCACTCCATGTCCAGGCCAGACCAAAACATACTCTGTCCTGTTCCCTCCCTGCTCCTAACATACACAGACTTCCATGGAAACCAACGGAGCTTAGTTTGCTATGTGCAATTATTTATGAAAAAAAAAAATCAAAGTAAAAATAAAAGGCTGGAATAAGTCCACATAGGAGCTGAACTAACCCTGGGGTTTCTGTGAAGTCATGTCTCATAAGCAAGAAGACCTCAGGACCACAAATGAATCCACCAAAATTTGCACAATGAATACTGCTCCTAGCTGTAGGAGAAATGAGCAGAAATGAGAGGAAAGGCTCTTCACTTCTTCCTAATTCCCTTTTTTTTCCCTTTGTCTAAGGAAGCCCAGCCAGCTGTCAACAGTATTTCTTTGGCAATAATCATAACCAAAAAGATAGCTAGAAGCAGTCATAAACAGCTTAATGCTGGTCCTAATTTTTCAAGTCTTGGAGTGAGTGATAAGGCTGTGCTCAGCCTCTTCCCATGCTGAGGCTGCCAGGACACTCAGCAACAGAAGAGGAAGTAGCATTTCTTATCATTTCTATTTGCCTTTTTTTCCATCTTTATCTTTCAAGTAAGAATACACTGTTCTCCATAAAAACTGCAGAAGCTACTCCAGCTCATCTCAGTTGACTTTGCATTCCAATAAGATGGTTTTTAATGCTATATTTAATGCCAATTGTAAGTTCTCAAACTGGATTTTCCTTGTAAAACTCCATAGCTGAAGCAAAACAGAATGCACTTCGGAAGAAAAATGAGATATGCCCATACAACACCCTTTAGACACCTTCAGTCATTCCCCTGCCTTTTCATCTGTATCTTTAACAATGTAGTATTGTAAAGTGAGCATTATGTGATCATGTGAAGTCTTTATAAGTCAGAGACTTTAATGGAAGTTGTTGGCAATATGCCCAAGCAGGCAGAAGTTTCTGTGCTCAGACTCTGAAACCTTACTTGACCATTAAACACCACATTATGCCAAGGTCACATTAACACCTTCAACTCTGGAGAACCACCATATTCTGTTGAAATGAGCATGGCATATCAAGTGGTTGGGATGCCCTCCTTCTTCCAGATCTAATAGCTATTAAGCTCTTGGCAACCTGAGAGACTAGAAAGCTTACGGGATCATATCACAGGAAAGTTGGAAGGGCTCTGAAGACAGCTCCTTGTTTGGTATGATCATCGATGGAATGATATGGGTACATTGCAAGCCTTTACTTCCATTTTATAGTAGCAAGTATGCCTTCTCCATGATGCACAACTTCAGAAAGCAGCCCTTGCCTTGCTGCAGAGTTTAGTTATCTCAAAGTAACTATCACTCTGTTTCTAAGAAGATTTGTGACTAGAGCCACTGATAAGAGCCTGGTAGTGCAAAGCTGTCATAAACATATTTGAGGAAACATCACACAACCTTCCACTTGGACCCTTCTCTTTGACCTGACTACCATTTGAACTTGCAGGTAGCCAGCAAATGGCAGAGCAGATCTGAGGCAAGGGACAAACTAGATCTTGGTCAGCTTAAAACTTAAGTATGCAATGGGAGCTCCAAGCCCACTTTATCCCATATATTTTTTCCACTGATCCTTGCATAGCCACAGTGGAGGATCTCACCTTCTACTATTGTTGTTTTTGTAAAACTCTAATATCCTGTTTTACCTCTTCAAAGGCAAAATGGTTTATCTCTGGCATCCAGATGCAGGTTTTGAGATTGTCTATAAGCTGTCTCTGCCCTCAAGAGTGACTGTCAGCCTTCACTCCACGGGAGCATCACCAGCCCAGCTCCTGAACACAGGCAGGCAGCAGCATCTGGTTCTTCTGGCATAGGCATTTCCAGTATCTCTCTGGGAAACTAAAGTGTGCCACAGGCTGGGTTCAGCATACTTGCCACCAGTTAAACCATTCCATTGCAAAAACAGAGATAGAAAATGCAGCATTTTTGTACAGTAAATAATATTAGGTCACCCCGGAGACTAGCTTCGAAAGAAAATGGCCTTTAGAGATCAGTGAGATGATACTCAGTTTCCAAATGGAGGCACTATTAAGAAAAAGTATTACTAATGCCCACGGAAATGAAAAAGGAAGCATTCCCCCATGCTGTGTGGCAGCATCTCTGAGGCACCACAGATCAGTGAGGATGCGCACACCCTGCAGGACAAGCTTGGAAAGAAGGGGCATTTTTGGTGGCTGCCACCCTTTGCTCGTGAACATATTTCTCTTCTATCTGCTTTCATTTTTCAACATTGCTTCACAAAAACCTACTCCCAAAAAGCCCCATCATTCAAGCCAGCAATACTCTTTGCAATCAACATTAAAGACTAGGTGGCAAAATAGTCTGTTTTCCTGCTTGCCAGCGCCAACTGCTTTAAGAATAACTTCTTTAAATTCCTCTGAAACCATGTATCTCTGAAATACCAACTTCCCTAGAAACACTTTCTTTCACTTGCTTCTTTGATAAGGGTAAAATTACTTCAATGAGTATTTCCCTGTAAGAGATGAAAACTGGAGATCAGTGGGATTTTTCAAGGCTGTATTTGGTGCCCCTTCTATACTGAACTATGTGATTTTGAATTGGGCCTCCCTGAAATTACGAAGTTATTTGTGTTCTTTGATACAGTAAGGAGTAAAAAATAATCAAGTTGTTCAAGAGAATATAGGTAAGGACCTATCTGTATAAAAATGTGACTCTGAAATACACACATGTGCATGCACTCTACATATTCATATATACATTTGCAAACACACACCACTGTTCCAGTTAGCCCAGTGGAAGTGACAAACCTAGAAGGTCGTAGCACTATAAAATCCCACAGTCCTTTAGGGTAAGATCTCCAAGAACACTATTTAGCTGAGCTCTGGAACAGAAAAACTACTGGGAACTGGAGATTTGTGAACCTATGTTACAAGAGAAGGCTCGAATACTTCAGCTTTAGTCTTGCAAAATGAAGGCTGAGGGATTATATTGGTGCCTTCTCTAAATTCATTGTGGAGAAAAAAGTCAAAAGCAAAGGCAAGCTATTGAAGTTGGCTCAAGAATAAATGGTTATAAACTGGTCAAAATTAATTTAGGGTGGAAATCAGAAGCTCCCCAACTCTTAGGGTATTGAGGTTCTGGAAAAACTTCAAAGTAACTTAGAAGACTTCCTACATTGTTGCTATTTTCTTTAAAGTCCCTCTGGCTAGGTATGGCCAACCCTTCCACCAGCAGAGTTAAAACCCTAGTGACACCTTCCACCAGCAGAGTTAAAACCCGAGTTGTCAGCCTCACCTCCATTCGTCAGCCTCACCTCCATCCCTGGAAAGGTGATGGAACAACTTGTTCTTGGCACTATCTCTAGGCATATCAAGGACGAGGGGGTCATTAAGAGCAGTCAACATGGCTTTACCAAGGGTAAGTCCTGTTTGACCAACCTTACAGCCTTCTATGAGGAAATAACTAGGTGGATGGATGATGGTAGAGCGGTAGATGTGGTTTATCTTGATTTCAGTAAAGCATTTGACACTGTCTCCCACAGCATCCTCGTAGATAAGCTGATAAAGTATGGGTTTGGTGATCAGGTAGTGAGGTGGATCTAGAACTGGCTAAAGGGAAGAAGTCAGAGAGTTGTGGTCAATGGGACAGAATCTAGTTGGAGGTCAGTAACTAGTGGAGTCCCTCAGGGGTCGGTACTGGGACCGGTGTTGTTCAATATCTTCATCAACGACCTGGATGAGGGTACAGAATGTATCCTCAGCAAGTTTGCTGATGACACTAAACTGGGAGGAGTGGCTGACACACCAGAAGGTTGTGCTGCCATTCAAAGAGACCTTGATAGGCTGGAGAGTTGGGCGGGGAGAAACTTAATGAAATTCAACAAGGGCAAGTGCAGAGTTTTGCATCTGGGGAAGAACAACACCATGCACCAGTACAGGCTGGGGGCTGACCTGCTGGAGAGCAGTGTAGGAGAAAGGGACCTGGGGGTCCTGGTGGACAGGAGGATGACCATGAGCCAGCAATGTGCCCTTGTGGCCAAGAAGGCCAATGGCATCCTGGGGTGCATTAGAAGGGGGGTGGTTAGTAGGTCGAGAGAGGTTCTCCTCCCCCTCTATTCTGCCTTGGTGAGGCCACATCTGGAGTATTGTGTCCAGTTCTGGGCCCCACAGTTCAAGAAGGACAAGGAACTGCTTGAGAGAGTCCAGCACAGAGCCACTAAGATGATTAAGGGAGTGGAACATCTCCCTTATGAGGAAAGGCTGAGGGAGCTGGGGCTCTTTAGCTTGGAGAAAAGGAGACTGAGGGGTGACCTCATCCATGGTTACAAATATGTAAAGGGTGAGGGTCAGGACGATGGAGCAAAGCTTTTTTCAGTAATGACCAATGATAGGACAAGGGGCAATGGTTGCAAACTGGGGCATAGGAGGTTCCATGTGAATATCAGGAGAAACTTTTTCACTGTGAGAGTGACAGAGCACTGGAACAGGCTGCCCAGAGAGGCTGTGGAGTCTCCTTCACTGGAGACATTCAAACCCCGCCTGGATGCGTTCCTGTGTGATGGACTCTAGGTGACCCTGCTCTGGCAGGGGGGTTGGACTGGATGATCTTTCGAGGTCCCTTCCAACCCCTAGGATTCTGTGATTCTGTGATTCAGTGACACACACTACTTACTCTGTCAGCAGGGCAGAAGAAGATATCTTGGTGTCTTCAAAAGGAAGAATTTTGTTGTTCCAAGAGGAAAAAGTATGCTTGTGAATGGCTGGGCTGGCTGAAGAATACGACACCCCTAAGCTGTGTTTGGAACCTTTCTGCTCCAATCAGGCAGCTGTGTTGGGACATTGCTCTGCACCTTGCTTGCATGCCTCTGTCCCAGACCTGTTTGATTTGCTCACAAGACATACAGGTTTGCTCCTTGCGTGCACCCCATGCTTGGCTTGCAGTGGCCAAGGCCACTCACTTGACGCAACAAGAAACCAACCACTCAACCTGCAAAGATGCCTTCTCCAACCAACCCTGGCCATTCACAAATACAATTTTACCCTCAGAAAAAAATCCCAAATTCCTCAAAAGTCAAAGCATGCCCAGAAAGGCATAGGATTTGCTTCAGTGCAAATGGTGAAGGAGAGATCCTAGCAATTTCCTTGGGACCCTGTTATGCAGCAAAAACCTGTTCAGCTCAACACTAAATCTACAGAAGTGTCCAGGCAGATAAGAGGGCAATGCCAGCCCCCACTGGGATTTGACCCTTTTGATGCCAAGGGACAGCAGGCAAACCCAATTTCATTCTCCCTGTTTAAAATGAGGGCTGCATCCTTTCTCCCAGGGGACTGAAGTCGCTGCTAAGCCTCACTGGCTCCATGGCAGCCGTGCAGGCCATTCCCGTGCTGGCCGGGCCGCCTTGTCCTGCCCCTCTCCTTTCAGCAATGTGCTGGCAGCAGCTTTACTTTTGTTCCACCAGTTGATCCCTCCATCTGCGCAGCGGCTGGGCCCATTCAGTGGCCGTGTGCCCATCTCCTGCTGCTCCCAGCCCCAGCATCGGCGTGGCCATTGTCTCTCGAAAAGCGGTCAGTCTCCCCAAACAAAAGTCCCCAGAGCTGGGTAAATCCTTCTGACATCAACCCTGCAGCAAAGGCAGCTGAACTGGGAATTTCCCCCCAGCCATGCTCTTTGGGATATGTTCAGGGGTGCTGACCTCACATAAAAAAAGCTCTGGAACAAAAAGCATCCTCATCCTAAAGTACGCTTAGACGTCCCTCCCAATCCACGCCGGGACCCATCAGGAGACTGGTAGAGCTCAAGACCTGCCAAGCCCTTCTGGTCTTTCTCAGCTTGAAAATCAACAAACAATGCAGGATAGGCCTTAATACCACCCAGCAGTTGCATTCCCAGTGCACTGGATGATTTCCACAAAGGAAAATTTCCACAGTGATTCCACAGTATCTTCACAGCCACAGGCACCGGAGACAGGAGACACTGCACCCTGCACCTCCAGATGTGCAACCTTAAGGCACAACTGCCCATAACTGATTTGCAATGTTTCTGTGCAACAGCATTTCTACATTCTCTGCAATGATGGACCAAAGCACAGCCACACAGCCGCACTACACTCACCCTTCATTTCTTCTCCTCGATATAGAAACACATGATGGAACATGATGGTCTCATTTGAAGACTGCAGTTCTTTTTTTATGGATAAAAGGGGGAAAAATGTAGAGAAAGGGAAGGTGATTAAAAGTTTTGGCTGTCCAAAGGGGTCTGGTTTTCACTTGAGCAGAGAATAGAAAAGCACTGATAAAAGATGCAGGAAAGACTTATTCTGTATTACAGATGCCAACTTAGACCTTTTATTTTCTTCACTGGGAATTCTTGTTAACTTCCACTGTGATGTGATGTAGGGTACCTACTTTTACAGGACCTACTGTGCCAGTCAGGTACAAATACATCATGATCACCTCGCTGCTGACACAGGATTGAAAATTGAGGAAAATAATGGATTTTACAGTGAGAAACAAGACTTTGCAGGCAAAATGAGATTAGCATTAATTCATGGTGGGGATGGTAATAGCACCTGCCCTTACACAAAAATGTGTAATAGACATCTATATGTACAGCACAGTTTTGATGGAGAGAGACATTAGACTAAATCTCTTCCATCAAAAGTTTTCCATGTGACTCAGGACAAGAAATTTATCTCTGCCACATACGTATCCTTCCCCATCTCCCAGGACCTCTGAGAGATGAAAGACCTTAAGAGCAGAGACATATTCAAAGCACTGAGAGCCATAGGAAGCACCCAGGTCACATAAAGAGCAGGTCAGGGCTCCAGCACAAGGCAAGCCTGTCCTCACACCTGTCCTCCAGTGAAGTCTGGCCAGAAGTCTGAGGAACTGAGCTGGCTTCCTATTACCTACATCACCCTGTACCATTGAAACTCACTGGAGACGGAGACCACTCATGAGTCTCAGAAAGAAGACAAGTCCTGAGTACCACGCACAGCTAGAGATGCTTAACTAGCACTTGACCAAACTATCAGAACTACTAAAGCCACTTACTTCCATGCAGAACCTCAGGACTCTGAAATACTCTCTAACTCCATTTCTACGACAGGTCCATGAGATCTCCCATGACCACTGACACAATCACCCAGGAGTAACTCTGTGATGCCTCTGCCATCGAAGGCCACCAGCCCTGCTACTGTCGGAAAAGGGAAATGTGGAAGACCCAAGCTTCCATTCCTCCTGCAGACACAGCCTCGCTTCTCATTTCAAACTGCCTACTGTGGCTGGGGGGCTGCTCTACATATCTTTCTGCTACGTGCACTTCATTATTGATGGCAAAGGCGTGAGATAAATGAGGTTCTGAAGAGTCTGGGGATCCACTTTTCCATGTAATACATGAAAAATATTTGAAAATCTGAGCATCTTTAAGTGAAAAAGTAACCACCAGCCTGGATAAGAAAGAGAGAAAGAGAGAAAGAGAGAAAGAGAGAAAGAGAGAAAGAGAGAAAGAGAGAAAGAGAGAAAGAGAGAAAGAGAGAAAGAGAGAAAGAGAGAAAGAGAGAAAGAGAGAAAGAGAGAAAGAGAGAAAGAGAGAAAGAGAGGAAAGAAATTTGTTAAATCATACAAAATTAGCAAGGGTCAAGACTGCAAAGTTCTTAAATACAGTTTTGTTTGGTTCACCTAGATCCTATCATGTCCCATCATAGTAATTCAGGTTGCAATGATACTCATTCAGTCACATCATGAAGCTGTGATTGAGAGCTAGGCAATATTCTCCAAATTTGGAGGAAAAGAAATACTACAAAGCCCTCATGGGCTCACTAACCCTTCTCAGCCAAGTATGACAGTCACAAAAGCCCCTCCAAGCTGGTAACAGTAATAACTCAAGAATTCTAAGTACCTCATATTGACAAAGAGACAGCTTTCAAGAAAGAAACTTAGAATCCTCCAGGGGTAGAGAATAGTCTGAAATATTTCCTCATTTAGCAAATTTAGCTTTTCTCTGACTTCCTCCTGATGTGGCCAATGTAAACTTTCCTGTTTTCTGCTATTTTGTCTTGGAGAGCATCATGCCTTACAACAGAAACATAAAATCCCACGATTTCAGTTGCCATTGTGTTCAGCACCTTTTTAGCCAAAGGTATGTTTGTCATCATAGTATGAAGCTCCCTACAAAATGGTGGCTTTGGGTCATTAGTATATCAAGTGTTTTTTAAATTTATTTTTATAGACAGTTCACCTTCAGGTTTCTTGGGATTCTAATGCTGCTCAAAGGCTTCAAAGAATATTAGCACTTTCAGCATTACTTACTTGTGTGATATGTTTTCATCCTCCATAAAGATGAGAGAGGACTTTGAGTGTTTTCTCTCTGTGTCTGACAAATGTTAACAACGGGTATTTGCATAAGAAAGGCTCATGATTTATATTTTGATTTTCAATCTATAGTCAAGATAAGCCTAGCCAGAGATAATTTTGGGAAGATAAACATTTATCCCATTTTTCTTTTGACAAGCTGAAAACCACAAAAGTTCAGAATACATTAAAAGGGAGGATGCAGCCTTCCCACACTAAATTTATAGACTACATTATCAGAGCTGGCCTTCGCATTTCCTCCCCTCCCCCCCTCTTCTGTGCAGAAAATCTGTAGAGCAAGGACCTTGTGCTCATGATTTTTTTTAAAGCTATCAGCACTTGGTGGTGGTGTCTGAATAATTAATCATACTACATTTGTATATGGTTATGCATGCAGAAATGATCTATTTGTAGCAAAAAACCAACAATATGAACAAGCACAGAAACTATGCACACACTTTTGAGAGACTGCCTAGCTAATGGCAGCAGAAACGCAGCGTATGTGTTCAGTATAGTCTTATAAGGAATGGATATCTTAGTATTCAAAACCATTTATGCGGCAGTGGTATTATATCACTGGCACCACAGACTTTAAGAAGAGTTCAGACCCCACAAGAAAAGAACATGTTACATGCAGGATGATTTTTTTCCTCCCAACCTTTCCCCTGAAAAAAAATAATTTTGCAAGTCTTTTCCACCTATTTCATTTAAGAGATGCTCTCAGCAGATAAGGTTAGCACAGTACATATGTCCCTCTCCAAATCCTCACTCATCTTCCTAACTAATCATATCTGAGATTCAGCTGGTTGGTCATGCCCAGCATTCATTCTGCATGGCTTATTGAGTTTGTGTGGAAACCACAGCTTCAAAGTCATTGTTCCTCATGGTGTTTTTTAGCTGCTACAGCATTTTTCCTGTGCCCACATCCTTTACCTACAGGGCTTTTCCTAGCAATTATGATTTACACTGCTCTGTTGCACAGCATTTTTATCTAACTAACTGTGGGATTTTGCCCTACCTCATTCCAAAAGCTCATTTCCTACCTTCATCAGTTATAACCGGCATGCTGGCGTCTCACCCAGCTCTTCATCTGACAGCCAAACTACTTACTCATTTGAGCTGGCGCACACTGCTCCCAGATCCTGCACTGTCTTTAGGATATAAACAGCCATTCATGGGAGCATCCCTTATTTCTCCTTTCACCTTTATCCCTGCACCTCAGCATGAAGCTGAAAACTTGAGCACTATTCCCTTGGGTATAGTGTTACAAATCCATTCTCTGTCACCTTCCCTATGTGCCACAGTGGTTCTATTGAGGTTGCCTAGCAGGGCATGCTCCAGCAAGTCTCAGGGGACACGCATGAGATCTGTTGTGTGCTCTGGCTCCTTGGCACAGCAGAGAACGGGAAAGGACGGTGCATGCTCTAGTCATGTCCCAACATGGAGTTTGGACACAGCTGTGGCACACTCCCAGGCGCAGATGCTGCAAAACTCTCCCGGGTTCAGCAAACACAGGCACTGCATTGGACAGGGGCTGTCATTGCATTTCATAGCTACCCTGCTTGAAAATGCAAGACACTGAAGATTAATAAATGCCTCTGAAACCCGTGCCACCACGCGTGGCATTCCTAACTGGCTGCCCAGACAAACAAAACTAAGTCATTACATTAACATCTATATCCCCCAAGAGTGTTAGACACTGGCAAAGGGTGATGCTGGGGAAGGGGAGGAGGGGCTGGAGACACAGACAAATGGGAGCAGAGAAGTCTTTCCTTACGTACAGAAATAAAAGTAAAGTCTCAACCAGAGCTTGTGATGTTGTCCTTTCTGTGACCTTCTTCAGCCTGTGTTTACCAAGAGCATTGAGGAAATCACTCCAATTACTACACACTCAAGTAGAAGGTTTTCACTGGCACATAAGCAAGTGTGTGTTGGAGATGACAGAGTCACAGCTTTCCAAACTAATGGAGTTCTCAAATGTGCACATCACTGCTGATAAAGGGATGAGCAGTGAGGGAGGAAAAACACAGCCTCTTGCAATGCAACTCTTCAGTTTTTCAGCCTGAAAAAAAGCAGTCTATCTGTGGGTACGCTCCAGCATCTTGAGGGTCTGGGTAGCTTTTCCTGCCCCCAGTTTCCATTCCCTTCTCTTGCAGCGACTTCACTCTTGAATGACTCTCTTCCCCCTTCCCCAGCCAGTGGAGCACAATCCACCAGTACTCCGTTGTTTTATAGCACCCACCAGGCTTTGGCTGTATCACACACTGGAAGAACAGCTGTTGCCTCCTCTCACCCTCTTGCCAGGCTATGCCTTTTGCCTTTCCTTTTGTTCAGTATTTGCAAGTTGGAAGTTCCCCCCTGCAAGATGTGTGAGTGTTAAGTGCTGTGTGCCGCGGTGACGCGTGACCCTGCAGAGCAGCAGGCATCCTGCTCTGTACCTGCTCTGACTACCGTGGAGGTGGGTGGATTCCTCCAGGACTCTCTAAAAGGTTGACAACTAACCCGGGAAGAGATAACGGATCAAATTAAGTTCTTAAGTGGACTGTTAAATTATTTGGCTTACAACATCAGAAAAAAGAAAGCCAAAGGCATATAGAAAAATAACTCTAACTCTACTCAGGCATGAGTATGTCCAGAATGGACAAAGAAGGAAAAAGGGGTGTTTAGTGGGATTTCATCTTTTTCTTTCTATAAAAACAATTGTTATTAATGCTGGAGAATTTCTCCATATGAGGACTTAATCCTCAAGCAGAGGCACCTTTGAAAGAAAAACTCCTCATCTATGAAGGGAGGATGTGATTCAGTACAAAACTATCAGATAATCCTTCCAGAAAATATAACTGGCTATTACTTTACTATTTAGGAGAAAAAGCAGAGTTAGAGAAGTAAAAATTTATGATGTTTTTATATAGGTGGCTGTGAACAAGTAACATCTTGCAAGCCTTTCTTTCTCCATCTACACAAGTAAACTTCTAGAAGAGCATCAACACACAGTTATTTTTTGGAAACCTGGAAATGAGGGACAGATTCAACTTATTCCATTTTAACAACCTGCTGGAGGTATCCATAGGAGTCTAGCAGAGACCTGAATCTCTGCCTCGCTCACAGCAGTGGTGTGAGGAGAAGGCCAACGTTGGAGCTCAGGGTGACCTCCATCTTCACCCGGGCTCTGCAGGAAAGTGTTACAATTCCGGTCAGATCAAGACTAAGCCCAAGACTGCAAAGACCTATTTGAGTAAGCAGTCTTGGCAAAGGTAGTGAATGCAACATCTCCACTGTAAGCAACCACCTGTCCTTCAGGTGAATAGCCCACATAACCTGAGCAAGCGTGGAAGGATTCAGCCAATGATGACCATCATTATTAAATCTTGTTTACTCAAATATTACATATTACTTGTGTAAAACTTTGCAACAACAGGCCTCTGGTTATTATAATCTCTCCCTGCGCAGTCTACCCCCTGCAATAAACTTAGAAAAAATTCATTTTAATACAGCACGGTATGAGCAGTCTAGTCCTTCCTCCAGGAAGTACTGCACATGTCAGAGCACTTAAAATACTTGTTGCCAACAAGCACGGGGCCTTTGAGTATGAGAGAAATACTTTGGTAATAAAAAAAGCAACAGGCAGCAGCTACAGACACTATTACTTAAATCATAGTGACTTCAGAGTCACCTTTTAAAAGGTAAAACAAATAAATCCTTACTGCAAAGCTGACATAGCAAAGCATTGTGGGCTTTCCTATCTGCAACACCAGAGCAAGACTCCAGCAGTTCTGGGGCTCTGGAAAAGGAAGTGGCTGATAGATACAAAGGGCCATCAGACAAAAAATGAAAGTAGTTAGTGCATGAACTAGCAACAGAGTGAAAATATGGGGATTTATTTGACAACCCTTTCTACAACACTTCAGCAATCTGATAAGTGGTTGGGACCTTCCTCTGGAAAAAAAAGGAGTCTAATATGGCTTGTTTTTTAAGGATAACGTGGAACTAAATCTCTTTTCCTTGATACTGCCAGAAGTCCCATTATGAAAAAAAGCGGAGAAGCAGCAGCTCTTTGTGCAGTGCTGCAAAGACTCACTCACTCATTTAGTAAATTTAAAAACTCTAAACTTGTTTTCATAAGGATCCTGCAGGGATTGGTCCATATGCTGTCAGAAAGTGGTCGCACTTTTTCTTGGAAACCAACTGGTCACCACCCTTTTATGGCTACAGCTGCAGCAAGAGGAACAACACACCATGGCCAAATATGGAGCCATGCTGAAGTTGCTGAAGCCATTTCTTTCGTTGGACCCAAGCCACTGATTCTGCTTTATTATTGCATGTGGTGTTCAGCTAGCCAAGATGTAATAAAGGCATCAAGATGCAGGAACACCCGTGCCTTCCCTTCAAAAATATTTCCTCTGGAAGTACTGCACAGCCTAATTAAATAATGACATTTGCAACAGGAATGATAACGCAAAAATTAGAGCAGCATTTCAGCTTACACCGCACCCCTCCTTGACAAGCAGCCCGAAGTAGCTGACAGCATGCAGAACATCACGCTGTGTTAGAAGACCTCATGTGCTCAGAAAAATAAAACCCATCCTTGGTTCATGCTGCAGTGGAGGAAATGGGCACGGAGCTCTCCCGGGAGTCCCTGGACCAAGCACTCCATCACCTGAACCTGCACAGCAGCATGCTGAGCTGCCTGCCTGCCTCCCTTCCAAAGGCCAGAGCACTGGCAGCGTTTGTATTTAAAGGCAGTAGCACTGCTGAGAAATAAATGCAGGGCCGCTCAAAGGCTCACAGATCACCACCGAGACATTATTTGGCTCCTGTGTGGCTCAGCACCAGGCCCTGGCTGGAGGACAAGCACTGGGGTTCGGCTGGGGCAACAAGAGGGCACATGGCACTGATGGGTGGCAGGTACGTAAGGGGACTACTGGAAACGTGCTCGGTCAAACTCACCAGGCACACTGGGGAAACCATTAAATAGCGAATCATATGAAGCCCTGGAAGCAAAATGGAGCGACTAAAACTAGCTGGGCTCATCCAGAGATAACTTGGCCTACAGGTATAATACCTATCACCATTCCTTCACTTCTATTATCAGCCTGAGTAAGGAAATTAAAAGCAAACAAGGAGACACAACGGCAATATCTCTTCATCAAACAAGGAGAAGCAAGCGAGAGCAAGAGGCCACAAATTCACAGTTGCTTTTCTCTGGCACTGCTTCTGAAAGACGTTGTTTTGTCCCCCTCCATCCCCACCTTTGCTCTGCCTTTTGCTGGCACAAGCATTTGCTCAGCTCTGTGGTGAGCCAGACCGGGGGAACTAATCCAGGCTGAAACTAATCTAGCAAAAATGAATTACAGCACAGGGGCAGGAATGCATGGCCAGGGCAGCGGGAAGGGCAAAATCAGCTCCCTCAGCAGCAGTACCCACGGGGGTCATCTTGAACTGGCTGCAAATGATGGTGTTAGAGTCTGTATCCATGAGTGCAGCTGCTATCATAGCAGGAAAAACAGTTCGTGAGGGACGTGGGGACTTTCAGCTCAGCGGCTTGGATGCTTGCTAGCAGCAGAGACAAGAAAGCCCAGAGCTCAGCACATGCAGCAGAGCCCGCCTGACAAGGTGGGTAAATATTCAAGCAGTTAGCTCTGTGCTGATGCAGCTGCACAGTTAGCCATGATTTAATGCCAGCTCCGGTGCGTTTGCATCCGTCACAGTCGCCATAGAGGATTAAGCACTGCAAGAATAGGTCAAGAACTAGAGCTGGTCCCATTTCTTCACATTCAAATCAATGTTCCAAATGCAAAAAGCAGCAGGAACTTCAACCTTTTTTTCCATTTCTGCCACCTGTAAATAGCCTTCAAGAACACTGCCTCCCCAAAGTCAGTCACAAGAAGTTATTTCCTTGTATTAGCCTTTGATCTCCCTCTCCAGGCAGCTCTGATTTAAAACAGCACTCATTTGTGGTATAACCGTGTCGGCTACTGAAGAGTTACAGCAGGGATGAGTTAGACCCACCCGTAATTAAACACTGCAGTGTCTCCTTCACTCGCCACTCCGCAGCTGTGCTGTGCTTCTGCCCAGCTCAGCTCTAAGCCACCGTATGGCTTTCACCAAACCCAGGGCTGAACTCTGTGCTGGCAGAAACCAGAGCAAACTGGGGGCTATTAATGAGCACAGACTCACAATGGTTTCTCAGGAGCCATTACGTTGCCAAGGCAGATCCAAGCACAGCACTCTTCAGCTGCTGGAATGCACCATCCCTCGCCTCGACATGCTTCCTGTACCAGGGAGAGCCAAGGGGAACTGGGACCAAGCTGGGCTGGCTCCATACCAGCCAAAAATGCCCTGGAGCTAATATTCAGTTGCCCTTATAAGGTGCATTTAGGACCCCTATGTGCTGCTCTGGTGGTTCAAGGTGACCTCCACAAGGAAGGTCACCGCAGTGCACTTTATCCTTCACAAAGGACTAGGGGGAAAAGGGGGAAAAAAGAGAAGGAAGAAAAAGAGAATTAGAAAAATTAATTTTCTTGTAATTAGTTTGCAACACTGTGAAAGTAAATGATAATTAATCCCAAATTAAATGCCACAGAGCAGATAGGAATAAAAAGAGAGTGAGTAAGACGGACAAACCCACATGCACACAAAGGTTTGCAGTTAACTCACAAACGCACCAGGCTCTCTCTGGAGAGTCACTGTGGAGGTAACAAACACTTATGCCATACCAGGGGTGGATGGCATTTTCCTGATCTCAGGGGAGGGTTCCATTCTGCTATCAATTAAACCACCAGAAACTTCAAGTAAGTCCCTTTACAACCATGAAAATGAGATCAAAACCAGGCCCAAGGTCCCTGCTCCACAAAGCTTGCTGTGTACTCTTGACAGTTAAAATGATGAGCAAAGACATCAAACCTCAGGGAAAGAGGGGAAAATAAAGGTGACCAAACAGAAGGAAAAGGGGGTGGAGGAGAAGAAACACTCTTAGGAAAGCAATTATAGGTTTTCTTTCATGTTGCTTGCTTTATGCTTAGTGAAGACCAAGGGTGTTTTGCTTTTAAAAGCCAGGTGTGGCAGCAAGAATGGAGAGAATATGAGCAGAGATTAATGGGAGTTTCGGAGACAAAAGGAATTAACTGACTTCCCCCTAAAAGTTTTTAATGATATTCAGTCCATGCCAGTTTCCTGACTTCCCAGGGTTGATAACAAGTCTTTGCCCAGCAGGAAAGCCTGTGGGTGCTGTCCTACCCTGTCACACAGATGAGGCTCTTCTTTCAGTAAAGCAACACATGAAAGATGCTACGCAAAGAGAACTGGCATCACCATAGCTTGTTCTTCAGAAAATCTGCTAAGCCTGAGGAACAAACCTATGGGTTGATCTCTGCTTCCACTTCAAACTGGGCAGTCCCCTTTGGTAGGTACAAACTTTCCTGACCCTAACCAGCAGAGCTCTGCTCTACCTATCAACAAAAATCGAAGAGCCCATGCGCACCAATGACTCGGATACACGATGGAAAACTGGTGCAAAATTCACCTTGCATATGCACACATTTGCATACACGCATGCATGCGTGTGTTCAAATTTAATTTTGGGCAATACCTTAAATTCAGGCTGAATGGTAAAACAGCCAAAATTGCCAATCACTGGCACCAACTTAGGAATGCAAAATATTACTGGCTATCAGAAGTCATGCAGGAACAGAAATCTTCTGAAACACATAAGCAGTGGAGCCCGCAGGGAAGGCAGCCATTTGCTTTTGCTTCCCATCTGCCCCGGCTGCTCGCCTGGAGCTCCCTGTGCCTGAGGCAGCCCGGGCAGCTCCCACGCCCCGCGCTGGAAGGAGCCCCTCCGCATCTCCCCCCAAGGCGGAGATCCCATTTGCAGGGGTGCTCCTCAAAGGCACTGGGAACTGGAAAATGCTTCTACCGGGCGGTGCTTTTGGAGGTGCAGTTGAAGGAAAATTAAGGCTCTCAGTGAATTCATAATCAACTGAGACTGCTGCATAAGGGGGGGCTGCAGAATTCAGCGTTGCTTTACCAATATGCTGACTAATAGCTTTGATTAAAATCCTAGGGCGCTTTTTGTAGCACACAGGAGCATTAATTCCAGTTCAGTTAATTACCTATGCCTAAAGAAATGCCACTTGCAGCTTCAGCCAGGCCAGAAATTCTTTACCTCCCCTCTTAAAAATGGTGCTGTATACAAACACACATGGCATTTTCCTGTCCAGGACCCACAAACCCCTTTGTCCCTTTCCATTCCTATGTCCCTCCTCATGGCAGGGGGCTTGACTAGATGACCTTTAAAGGTCCCTTCCAACCCAAACTATTCTATGACTCTATGATTTTGCTCGGGAAGTAGGATGATGCCTGTAAGGTATCCACAGATGAAAGTTGCAATACAAGGGCAAAAGATATACGCTGCCTCTGCGACCTGATTTTGTCCTTTTCTATTTATCAGATGTTGGGTTTTGTAGCTTATGGCTGTTAGGGCTTCTTTTGTAAGTACTGCATTTTTAAATGGGAACTCTTAACTGCACTGCAGTGGCAGCTGCCATTTTGCATTCATATGCAGAGAGCAAACCAGCAAAGGAGCTCTGAAGAAGAATTCACATTACTTCTTTTTTTCTCCTTGTTTTGCTGTTGCATTTAAATATAAAATAAAGGTCATCCTGACTGAAAGGATAGAAATGCTCTACAGAAACATATAATGAAAGTGCAGGATGTAAAAAAGGGCAAATGTTCTTTAAGCAAAAACACAATTCAAATTATATTATTTAAAAAAAGGAAAAGCTTTTTTCATCCTCACACAGGTTTTTTTTGTGACTAGTGTGGCTCAAGGCCTAAGGAATTATGACCTCACATGAGCTGCCACAATTGCTGCAGTGGAAATACTTCCACTGCCTGGGAGTTGCTCTCCTTCCTGAACTTCCCCATTCATTAAGTGGGGAATTTTAGGAAATGATAAAGCTGTAAAATTTGAAGACAAAAAATATTTTGCATGTTGTTTGACCTGTGTCATGTGCTGTTCAAACCTAAAGTAATTAAGCATCTCCAGAATCTCTATGAGGCTTATCCTCAATTGAAGACTATGACAGTTCTAGAATGGAAATTGAACACAGCAAAAGGGAAGCCAGTGGCAGAGAGTTTCTTGCAGCTCCTGAATCCCTAGTGCCTGTTGTCCCACTGATACAGACAACGTATAAGCTGCCCTAAAGAACCATTTGGTCATTTCGTATTTTCTGCCAGGGGAGCTCTGCAGGAGGGAGGTGCAGCCCACTCACAGAAGTGGGCACAATGCCACTCCTCCGATGAGCAAATGACACCCTGCAGCCTTCTTCCAGCAGCTCGTCTTTGCATGGCCATGTGCAGAAAACAAGGACCTTACCTGATGAGACATGGTCCAAACCTATACCATAAAACTGGCACAAAGCCAGGCTTGCAATGCTTAAGCTGTCTGCGGTGCCTGGAAAGACGCTGTTGTGCTGCGGTGGGAATGCAGGTGACAGCCAGACCGAGGAGCTGCTGGCACACACACACTCGTATTTAGAGAGCCTCCCTCGAAGCACTGCCGCCAGGGCGATCTGCAGGCTGAACTCTCTCCCACCAGACGAAATGTGGCAGCAGTGCTATTCTGCACATATTTCATTGAATCCAAAAAGAAAAACTGTATGTTTGCAAAGTGAAAGCCACAGGCAGTTTCTTCTCTGGTTTTCTCCATCCCGTCCCATCCCTCCAGAGACATCCCAACTAAGCAGCAACCGCTTGTTATGAATCAGAAAAAGCTGGTGTAACACAAATCGTGGAAATTGTAGCTCTGTTAGGTGCAAACACTGCGACATGCTGTTTCCAACACCTACAGGTTGCAAAAGTATTTCAAAAAACTTGCCCTATAAGTGTGCTGAGTGGAAAAGCAAACGTGAAACCTGATCAGCCCAGCCAAGAATCACCCTGGAGTCTGGAGAAACTCATTACAAAACTTGTGAGAACAAACACATATAAGCATTATTATGCAAAACTGAGTTTTCACTCCACAGATTATGACAGCTCTTTCAAAAGGAGATATGTAAAGACACAAAAAGGAAGGAAATTAAAACAAATGGGAGTTTCAGATCATAGTAAAAAGAGGCATGGAGGAGAAAGATAAATCCCAACTGGAAAACAGTTTTGAAGAACGATAATAACAGTTGAAGTCTCAACTCTGCCACCACTTTGGGGGCAAATCATTTACATCTCTCTTATCAGCTGTCTATAATGTACCTTTTTTTTATATTGGCAGATTCTGAGGATTAGTGTTTGCTAGATTAATTTTCCATAAATATAGTGCAGTATCTATACACTCAAAATACAATCCAGTTAATACAATCATGCATACAGATAGCAAATGATTGGAAATTTCAAAACATACAGACTATGCAGTGTTGTCTGCCCCAAGCAATCAAAAAACTATGACTTACACTTCAAGCAGGAATGGGAATAATTTAAAAATCTCAATTAAAAAAAAAAAAAGAAGTTTGGAAAATTGTCTTGAGGACATCTTCATTTATGTTCTGTCTTTTGAAACTTCAGGATTCCTGTTTTCCAGATTTTTGTACAGCCAGGGGGATTAACAGATGCCAGAATCTGAGACTGAGAACTATGTCAGGAATTTGAAATAAATCATTAATCTCTGACAACTCTGGAAAAGGCTGAACTCAAGCAACATCCTCATTTATCTCTGTTTAAATACACATCACTCACAGACCCCCGACTGGGTTTGTGCAGACCCAATAATCCAACACAGATAACTTCCCTAGTGAAAATGGAACACACAGTGGATACTGAGTGCAGGTTGTGATATCCAAAACATTGTCAGTGGCGGTGAACCACTGGCAATCACCCCCACACCACCTCTCACCCCGTCACTGCCTCACTTATTTGGGCAAAGAGAGAGAAAAAAAAAGCAACCACGTGCATTTCCTAAGACTAATTTTCAGAGGGGAAACAGGGAAGGGTCCCTACAGATGTTGCCACAAACCAGGATGCTCTCCTGCCAGGACTTTACCTCCCTACAGGCTTTATAATCCAAACAGCATGTTTTAGTGCACGGCAGCTTCAAGTTTGCAGGCACTGGCTGTGTGGCGGATGCTCAGCAGGTTGCTCCACTGATGGCAGCCCTCTCCTCACATGCCAGCACCAGGAATTTGGGCAAGGTGCCTAGCTGTGCATGGGGAAAACATGAAATTTGGAGCAGCCTGGAGAAAAGGTCATTTGTGGAAGCTTTCAGCTTTTGAAGTATTCAGCTTTTTGCCCCAAGAACCAGGAGCGTGCCACCGGCCAGGCTGTGTGCTGGGAGTCCGATGGATGGGTCCCTGCCCTTGTGCTGTGGAGCCCAAAAAGCTCATGCCAGTGCCCCAGCTGGGTACCAAGGATCAGATAAGGACAGTGGAGCTATCAAAACAAACAGCAGCAGAAAATCCACCCCTCTGTCTTTCTTATGACTCTGCTTGCAGCCCCATTATATTCATCATCCTCTGCTTTGGGACTGGTCTGTTAATGATGCAGTTCTTACACGCTCTGCTTTCATCTTCCACTGAGTCAAAGTCAATGTGTAAAATAAACAAACCACCAAAAATAGGTAGGACAAGATCTTGACTATACAAGCCACTAGCTGGGGAAGCAGTCTTTTCAGTGTAGGCGATCTGTAAGCAGCACTGAGTAGGTATTTCTGGGGGTGTGGAGGATGCACAGCCTGCACTCAGAGTTGCTCAAGCCAACACAAAGTATGGTGTTACTACTTCAAGAACAGCTTGGGAGACAGCGCTCCTTTACCCCCATCCCCGCAAATACTACTGCCAGGAACATGTTAGTCAGTGCTTCCTTCAGATTCACTCAACAGAAGTGGTGCAAAACACACCTACTGACACACTGATAGGAATTTTAAATTCTTCAGCACCCTCTCAAACCCTCAACTCCACATGTCTGAAAACATGAAGATTCGCTCCTCTGCCTTTTTTATTAAACTGCATCTTTTCCTTTTTCTCTTCTTCTTCTTCTTTTTCCTACAGATTCCCCCAATGTCTCCATTTATCAAAAGCCCTTTTTCCTCTTGAGAGGAGCTTTAGGAAACTACTACTGCTGCTATGGAACATGCAGGTTCCTTCACTGCTCCTCCTGCAGTTCCACCTTTCTTTTCCCCCAATGAGCAACATTAGCAGAACTGCACACCAGTGTTCATTGACCCTCACCATTTCAGCTACAATATCTGCTGCTCTGCTGAAAGCCTCAGGTCTTGGCATCACCTGATTGCAAGAGTCCCTGTTTTGATTTTAAACTAAGAATTTTTCTAGCTAACCTTACTGTAGATTAATAAAAAAAGCCTTTAAACACTGAAAAACATTTCAAGATTTAAAAAACAAACAACAATTTTTTAAAAGTTAAAGAAATCTCAGGTGACTTGGGCATGACTTCTGAATGTGTGGGGCCAACAGCAATGTCTGCACATTGTCTTTGTACCATGGCAAGCGCTCCACCAGCCAGAGAGTTCAGCACAACAATTACAGAGATTACAACTTTCTTGTGAAATTTAGAACTGAACAGAGGTACAAAGAGATTTAAATAGCATCCGATGAATCATGTGAGAAAGGTAGAGCCAAGCTGCGAAACATCCTCTCTCTTCTTGGCTCCCAGCCTAGGAGCTCATTCTTGCCATAACAGTCCTTCACAGATTATCTAGCAGCAGAGCATATAAATCTCCTTTTATTTCAAAGCAGTAGGTAATCAATACCCTAAATAAGACAAAAACATGACTCTCCTTAGAAAATTGCTTTCTTGATAGAAGACAGGGAATAAATATTCCTAAAAGGTACCTACTTGCTTTTAAATAATAACAGCATCAGCTCAGTAATGTGAGATGCCTCAATTAGAGCCCCATTGTGCTATGAGATGTACAAACAGGTCAAACTGGTTCAAGCAATTCTTGTGATAATTTTCAAAAATAAAGAATAGAACATGGGAAACCATCAAAATGCTGAATGTGAAACCTCCTGTAGTTCTGTCAGACATCTTGAGTTGAGAAATCCCCAGAGAAAAATGAAGCAAACTGCTGAGACAGGAAGTCCTTAATAAAAAAAAACGAAATTAAAAGCACTGGAAAGTGATTTTGCATTAATTTTTGTTTCATGGGTTGCAAGGATGAAAGGCAGCAAAGGAGTGTGATTGGTGAGGTAACTCCCTCTTTTGATAATGCACACATACCCACATGCATAGACACACTTGCCCTCTTCCTACATATGGTAAAGAAAATCACTTGGCTTTCATTTTCATAAGTAATCAAGTGAGTCACATCTAGCCATAAATTAACATGATTAATACTGAAGAACAATTCACTACTTTAAATTTGCCCCCTGGCAGTTGCACACACAGATATTGTAAGTGTTTTTTAATATAATTTTGCAAAACCAAAACCATCTCTCATCCTTCAGCTTCTGAGATATGAATGAGAGGTGGTGTGTGCCAGCAGCCTCCAACATTGCAAGATGGTGTTTCCCGGGTCACTGTAAAAACGAATTTGAAACATGATGTTGAAATGAATTTCCAAGCCTCCTTTAATTTTGTTGCTAATTACAGAGATACTCTGATCCTCTTTATTTTCTCCAAAGATAGCTTTGCATCCCCACTATGTACAGTGAGAGATGCAGAGCCTCCAACGCTGTACAGCTATGTACAGCCTTCAACATGGCTCCAAAGATCCTGGAGGTTTAAAATACAGCAGCAGCTCAGTGTTTGGCTATTGTTATTACAAGAATTGATAGAAATTTTTCCTCTGGAAAATAACTATGGAGAAAACTGGGTTTCTGCTTAAGGAATACTTTCTACTAAAATTCTGTTTTCTATTGAAAAATGTCAGTGCACTAAATCCCATAGAGTAGAGGTGTTAAATGCTGCTGCAGTGAACCTGGGGAACTATTTCCATGTGTTGCTCATGCTCTCACCTTGGGGTCATGTCCTGCATCCCTCACAACCCACATTAGGTGCCTGTCTGGGATGGGCTGTGTTCCTTTACCACAGGGGAGCCATTGGTTTGACCAGGCTAAAGAGAAGAGTGGAAGCCTGAAGCATCTAGTAACTATAAAACTTACAAAGTGCCCTGGCAGTGTTTCAGAAGCAATATATTTAGGTGCTAGGGAAAATACTTCATCAAAACCTCACAAACTTTATATGGGGGAAAAAATCCCTCCATTTTCAGGTCCAATTAACATCATGAGAAGCTTATGTGCTAACAGTACCAGTGCCAGGTAAAAAAACAGATAGCAGGACCTGCTCTCTGCCTGGGGGAGTTTGTGATCTAAGTATTTCACCACTGTCTGCCAAAGTAATATGCAAAGGTGTGGTAAGAAAGATGTAAGCAAATGCTTCCAATTTGTATATCTGAAATATTATTATTAAGAAGTGCTGACTTCTGTCATCCAGTGCCTCTCAGCTGCATAATTCTATGCAGAAAACAGAGTTAAGGAATGCCTTCAGAGCCAGGAAAAAACTTTACTTACAGATCAACTGCAGATTTCACATCTAAAGTACACTTGTTAAAAAAAATGGAAAATCTCTGGGGAAGTTTAGCAGCACCAGTGGAGTAAATAGTCAGAGGACAGTATGGAAGAGAATCATGCACACAGGAGTAAACCAGTAAGGGGATAAGGGGGCTTGAGCATGCAGGGGGGAAACAGAGGCAGCCATTCACAGTGACTGAGGATAGGAAGATGAAAGAAGCACTGCTGTGGAAGAACAGGGGTAGGTTTTAGAGAGATGGGTAAGTTCTTTGGTGGAAGAGGGGAGCTTGGCCAAAGCCTCTACTGCAGATGGTTTGGGACATGAGAGCAGGAGGAGTCAAAGGCGATCAAGGGCTTTTGGCACGAGAGTGAGGCTGGTGGAGAAGCAGGATGGTGAGGTACAGGTACAGCCACATGTTTCCAAAATGAGTACCTTTGTGCAGGCCTCACTGCAAAACTACCTCCAGCTTTCCACAACAAGCTCAAGCAACTTTGGCCACTACCTGAGGTTCAGCTTATTTGGATTGTAAGGTGATAGGAGATCACGTTAACTTCCACGTCCTGCAATGACTCTGCTGTCAGAAGGTCCCCCGGGTTACAGGGATCAGACGTCCTCCTCCTGCCCTCCTAGCAGTGACCTCTCAGGAAAAGCCACAACCTGACAGGTCTCCTGTCCAAAGACTTATCCATCACTAGCGCCCATGACAGATGTGAACCACATGGCCAGGCAGTGGAGAGCAACACTGCTAGGACTTTGGGATAGCAATCACCACAGGCTGGCAGCCAGGAGGTTCAGGAGGCAACCTGTGCGTTCCAGCACAGAGATGTGCTAGAAGTGCATCCAGCAGCCCTGATCTCAACTCAAGGAAAGAGAGAGAAAAACTTGTTGCAGCTTTGTTCAAGAATAGGATCTTAAATTAAGAATTTACGAGAGCCTTGGGTCTATCCTAGCAATGGAAAGGTCCAAGTTCATCATCAAATCCAGAGAGACTACAGCAAAACAGAAGCTGTATAGAGCGATCTCCTAACTCCCGTGTCAATCCATATGCACAGTTACATAGTTCAAAGGAGGAGAACAAACACAGGCACCTTTGGAGAGGAACAAAATGACTCCACCACCATGAGAAACCTTTCCCATGGGTGTCTAGGTCCTTTTCCTCTCCCAGCCCTACTCCCTGAGGAAGGAAGTGCCAAGCAGCTCCATTGGGGCAACCAGACTATATCACAACTTTCTCTTCCATGGCTGAATTCATGTCACGCCTCCACGATGATTAATCCTGGCTCTTTGCTCTCAGTACACATTTGATCTGGATCAGCCCAGGGCACATAACCACATTTAAGATGAATTAGCTAGAACACATGATACAGAGTTTTTGCTGGCCTCATGCCAGCTGTGGGAGGACAAACGACACTCGATCCTGCATGAAGCCTGCCAGTACAAAGTTACCCCGGTGCTGTTTTTGGAACAAATGTGAACCGGCCGAGCCACATCAGTCCCCTGGAACCAGCCCTGGTTGCTGCATTTTTGATGCAGTTACTCTTAGAGGCAGACTGACTAAGTCTGACTTAATTACGAAGTCAGGGTAATCAGACTTACTCTTAGTTAAATCACATTTCAGATCTTACAGCAGAGCCGGCCCGCAAGTTAAGAGGATCCAAACTTGTTTAGATTGGGTGTAAACAAACACATGGTGCCTTTGTAGCTTTGTCTCCTTCCTTGCTGGGTCTGCTCAGTGCACATCCCACAGTTCTCCAGTACTACAGAAAGCAAGGCCACACTATAACTGCTTCCTCTGCATTTTGGAAGCACCCTTTTGGGTGCATAAAAGAAAACTAGAAGATCGTCTCTTGACATACAGGTAATTTAACTTGTGACTTTACTATTGAGTAACTGCATCAGAAATACTATTGAGTATTCTGCACCAACAAACTAAACATGGGAGGAGGAGGCAGAATAAGAGACATCCTGGCCAGTGTTTACTATTTTACTGCATCAAAACAGTTGCCATCAGCTGCTATCTCTGCTTGAAAACATGTGCCCAGAACATCTGTTGGGCATGCCAGCAATAGCCATTTTAAAATATGCTATATTGTATGACTTTAATTGAGCTCAACACAGTAGTTAGCTTAAGTATAGAAAACTGCCGAGTGTTCAAAGTGGAGCACATATATAGACAGACGACAAAATGCACTGTTTTCCTGGTAATGTCTGGGTGACGATATCTACACATGCCATTCCAACATGAGCTTGTAACCAAATGTTTTCATATTCAGATTAAAAATAGAAGAAGCTTTCTGAAACAACCATTGCACAAGTTATCTTTTACTAGATGCAATTAAATTGTACTCAAACTTCTTGGATTGCATCCCTAACAGATAATTACAAGGAAAAACATAAAGTTCTATAAAATAAAAGCCACAGATGCCTCACATGGGGATGCTCACATAAGTGAGAGAGTTTGAGGAGGGTCCTAAACAGCAGTTCTGCCATTTTCCTAGTAGCAACGAAGGGAACAAATAGAAGAGAGAGGCAGAGAAACAACCTGGCTCATCTCCTGGCCTCCCACTTCACCTTCTCCTTTGCCTTAGTTTCCTTTTCCCTAGCAGGATAAATCATTTCTATCCTCTGTCTTGAACCACATGATTCTTTTATTTCTAAGGTGTGATAACATTTCATCATTCCTGCCAGTTGTAAAAGAAAGCTTTCAAGGACCTTGGTGAAACATCTTCTGTTCTAGCCTAGCTGATTCATGACATAATCTGTTCTTAATATATACAGCCCTAAGCCTGTAGCGCTTAAGTTTTAGATCAGCATAATATTCATTCCTTGCTGTGACTCAGTGGAGGCTGCAAGAGATGGCAGAGGGGAAAAAAGGAAAGTATTTTTATAGCAGGTTATTTTTATTAGAAAATAGTGTGTTGTATAAAAACAGCCTTATTGAATTGAGGTGTTCAAAGCAATTCCTGCAGAGTAAGATTATAGCGAGCAGAGTGCGGGTGAGGTCAGAACTGCAAACTAAATGCAATTTATTCCACTGGTGCAGAAACCTAGGAACGTACTCCAAGGTAATCATAAACATGTGTGATACAAGTATCTCCCATGCATAGATGTACATCCCACCACACAAAACTTGAACTGTACTTCAACGTAGTAATGACAATAAACGTAGTAAAAAGTACAAACTTTTAGTCTCCTCACAAAATTGTACGTAACAGATGACCTTCGGCACAAGTAATGGCTAAAGAGACTGAAGCTACCATATGTTTAAACAAAGTATTTACTGAAATAAGGAAAGCGTACAGAAAAAAAAGATGTGCTTGGGTGTGTCCATTTGAATCAATAGTCAAGCCCAAGACAGAAAGGAGATCAGCTTGAAAATAACCCCGGGGTGGTATGTTAAGCGTACATAGGTGAAACAACAATATGATGCAGTGGAAGTAAACAGGTATGGGGATTAAAGCCAATGCAAAGGGGATGATAAGCCATCTGTAAGCTGCCCAGGGGAAACAATGTATGAGATCATACTGAAATTTTAGCTGTTTGGATGCACAGAAACCAGGTGAACCATTTCTGCAGAAAGAATGATCTCATGTTCATTAAAGACTGAGCCCTCACTGTCCAGTTGCTACCTGCTCCAAGCTCATCTTGGATTAATGCTGTCTGCTACAGATGTGGGCAATGGAACTTGTAACAGGGGAGTCTCATTAAAAGCAGAGTTCATTTGCAGTGCTTTACAAACAGAGAGGATGAGGATGGGGAGAGCAAGAGCAGTACGCAGTTAAGTCACCAAACCACCTAGTTCAGTCTTGTAGTTACTGTGAAGACTATACTGCTCTGTATGCAAACACAAACTGTCCACCAGCAATGATTTTGACCAGTGGCTTTAATAAAATGTAGCCAGCCAGAAAAAAAAACATTTATATATATTGAGTCCTCAACAGTTACCCAAGATCAAAGCAAATGAAGATGGGGAGGAATGCGAAAAGAGGGTTTTCCCCATTACTCTGCAGCTCATTCTATGTATTTTCTGAGTGGCATGTTCTTGTCCATACCAAGTTCATGGTTTGTCATCTCTAGTCATGCTAGCCTTCCATTTCTCCAGTGGAGGTTAGACGTGCTAGTCTTGCCAACATAGATGGCATGCCCACAAGCGAAAGACTGCACAGACAATGCTCACTTCACTAGCATTTTATCACATTAAAATAGCTGCAAGACAAAGAAACCCAAGAGTTACGTTAACAGAAACTTCTATGCACCTATGTTTTCCCCTGCTGTAAAAAGAAAGACAAAATAAAAAGACTACAGATGCGAAGATCAACACTGTAGAAAAAGACCCAGAGAAACCAAACGCATGGTAGGTTTCTTGAAAGAACAATCCTTTTCTCTGAAGAGCATCTGTAATATAGTATGTCAGTCAAACTGGAATTTCCTGCAATTAATCAATTTAATAAAAATAATTTGACAGCCTCCCTTCAAATACTGCACATGGTTTGGTTGCACTTTTGTTTCTAAATCTTTTGAGCAATCAAGGAAGAAAATTGACTGGTTAGGTTTGCTCTACTGAAAATGAAGGATGAACTGGGAAGCTCATTTATTTTTGTTGGAGAAAGAAACAAAGACAGACAAACTGACCAACCAGACAAATCAGGCCACTGGCCAAACCAATTATTTGTGTCTTGTCAGTCATTTCACTTCACATTTGATCCTCTAACAAAACTAAGCAGCCCGTTCATACAGTTATTTGCCTAACAATGATGACACAATCTGTATTCTTCTGGATTGTTTTCAAACAAATTTTGAATATAAGTTTATATTCTGTTAAATTTTAAAAAGAATTATTTGGATGCTCTCAGGCCTCCACACTTACTAATACCTATTAAATAACTAGAATGAAGCTGACTTGCAAGAGAAAATGTCGTCTCAGCCGATGGATCTTTAAAATCCCCATTTCTGGCTTGCAGCTGGAAAGGAAAGTGATTTCCTTTACAAATTATGCTTCAGATGTTCCACTGCCCAAGCCAGAACTACACAGTAAGTGCAGGTAGAGGAAGATTGAAGAATGGGACAAGATCCTACCGGACACAACTAGAGGTCTTGGACCTGATTTATGGTCTCACAGCCTGAGAACATACCTTACTAGTGCTGCTGCTATAGTAACGAAACCAGACTGGTATGCAGGTTTGTGGTAATAACATTTGTTGAAAGAGTTTTCTCTGTTGCATATTCATGCTTCTGCCTCTTTTTCTTTCTTTTTATCTCTTAAGGAGATCAATATAAGAAAGCAAAAAATGCAAAACTGGAGGGAAAAAATGATCTGTAGAGGCTATATAAGAGAAATACATACAACTCTCCAGTTACTTCCCAGAGATTAAGGACCCAAATGTAAATCACAGAGAATCACAGAATGTTAGGAGTTGGAAGGGACCTAGAAAGATCATCTAGTCCAACCCCCCTGCCAGAGCAGGACAACCCAGAGCAGGCCACACAGGAATGCATCCAGTCAGGTTTTGAATGTCTCCAGAGAGGAGACTCCACAACCTCTCTGGGCAGCCTGTTCCAGTGCTCCGTCACTCTCTCAGTGAAAAAGTTCTTCCTTATGTTCACAGTAAATAAATGGTTATTTGGGAACCTCCTAGGCATTTCAGCTGCCCTTTGAGCTTTGAAGAGCCTGACCTGCAGGCACAGTCCTCCCAAACTCTTAGAAATATCAGCAGCTTTCTAACTGAAGCAGCAGTGAATGGGAACTGAAGGGAAATGAGCAAGACTTGGTTTATTCAAGGCCAAGTTCATCCTACAGCACCAGTGACTCAAACCCTTACATACCTGCTTTTCTTAAAATGCTAGGAACAGCCCCCGCGCTTGTAGTGAAATCAACAGCAAAACTCCTATCACCTGCATATATAAAGTTATCTGTGTGCTTTTGCTTTTGTGTGGACAAATATTATATCCCATTTATCATACTGACCCATGAACTGAAAAGAAAGAGTCTGCTGTTTGGCCTTGATTCAGCAATTCCCCTTATCCAGAGAAGATCTCCCCTACTTGATGGCAGCATGTGTGCTGCTGATCTGAGATCTTAAAAATATCCCTTAATTATCACAACATAAAGGGTATGGAGGTTAATTAAAAAGCAATTGAGGACACTCCATAAAGGTAATTCCTGTTACTCTGACCTGTAAAGGGATGCAACGCTTTTGCTCTGGGTATTCAAAAACTAGGGAAAACAGTTTAGTTATATATTATCATGGCCTCTTTAAGAACATAGCATTGAGCACAGAAACATAAGAGTGTGCTTTCATTTCGAAAGAAGGTAAAATGGGACCAAGTTAGTCTAATATTTCAAAAAGAGATATGAATTTGGAAATCAGTGGAGTAAAGAATGGCATTTGGCTTTACTTACATGTTTTATAATACATATTTTCAATATTATCTATTATGATGTGAGATAATCGATCTCTCACTTTATTCTTTCATTTATTTTCTCTGTTTCTGTAGAGCCACCAGGAAGAACAAGGCCCCTCCACATGAACTCACACTAATTATCTTTCTTGGCACTGATGTCTCACTCACAGCGATAAGCTGAGAAATGTGAATCTTTGACTCACTGAAAAAGAGGAATGGAGACCCATGCAGCTGATCTTTGGTTCAGTTCCTCCATACAAGCTACCAGCCTAAAAGTCACACAGTGTGAAAAGAAATACCTCCCACGGACTATGGAGCACTAGCACATAAGAAGAGAGGAGTAAGAAATGGCTTGGCTTTCTGAAGTAGCAAAAAACCCCTTCAATCTGGTATAGAGAAGAGGGAAGATGCATCACACACAGGACAATTTACCTTCTTCATCAGAAGAAATTCAGTCTCTGTACTGCAGGCTGTTTCTCCCAAGCAAAACAAAAAAGGTACCAACACTGTTCCTATCATCATAACTACTGCAATTCAAAGAAATGAGCCGTCCACCAACACATCTCTTTGAAGAAAAAACAAGGCACTGCAGCTTAGTGCAGGAGGTCTGAGCCATTTCTTCAAGATTTTTCCCCTTTAATAAATAAGGGCAGCTACAAACATTGCTCCATTTTAAGTACATCAGTTTCGGCCTCTGGTTTTCTGGCAAAGCACCAATGTATCCTCTCAGTTATAAAAATTGTCATGCCTCTGAAATATCAGCTGGTTTGGAAAGGTGAATATGGTCTAAGTGCCCATTAACCGTCAGCCCCCAATAATGAGCATGAGCAAGAAGGGTGATAAAAGAGCGGGTAAGGAAGATACTAAAGTACCTTGAGTCTGGCAGAAATTTTTGAACCTAAAAGTGGCACTCTGGCTTCTTTTCTCCATCCCAAAGAGAGGTCAAGAGCCAAACCAGGAAATTATAGAGCAGCAGGATTAACATCTGGCACAGGAAACCTTTAAAGGATGACATGAGAACACCTGGAAAGACAGTTTGATTAAGGACGGCCAGCATGCATTTAGACACAGGAGGTCATGCTTAACTAACCTGCTGGATATCTTTGAAGATAATGCTGCCGTGGCAGATAAGAAAAACATGACAGATGCTGTATAGCACACCGAGGTTAGATTTTTCAAACAAAGTTTTGACAACATCCAGCATCAGAGATGACTAATGGAGACAAACAGAAAGTTATAGATTGCAAAGTAAAAGGAGTGACAGAGCACTGGGACAGGCTGCCCAGAGAGGTTGTGGAGTCTCCTTCTCTGGAGACATTCAAAACCCAACTGGATGCATTCCTGTGTGACCTGCTCTAGGTTGTCCTGCTCTGGCAGGGGGGTTGGACTAGATGATCTCTCGAGGTCCCTTCCAACTCCTAACATTCTGTGATTCTGTGAAGGAACAGCGGCTGTGAAGCAAGAGATAAAATCAGATACTGTGTGGGAGCTTTGTAGTGGAAAAAGGGTACTGAGTGGAGGGGTCAGATTTACATGGATTTTCCCATCCCCCCTGCCCCAAACACTGTATCTGTGTTAGAATCTTCCAGAGAAAAATGTCCTCATGACCTATGCTACTTTTGATTAGGGCTCTTACATTATGGCAGCGATGAACAATGGCCTTTAGAGTCACTTTTGGTTCACAGTACTCAGTTCGTACTTGTACGCTGATGTCAATACAGAAACACTGCAAAGAATATCTTCACACACTGTTCTAGCTCTCATGTTAGGAAACAAATCTAGGCTGAGCACAGTCAATGCAGAAGAATTTGGTTCACTCAGCAAATGTAGCTCAACACAAAAAGCATAAAATAAATTAATCCCTGAGAAAGGAATCAGGCAAAGCTGTATATGTTAAGTACCATAACGACATCACACTTTGTAGACATAAAGGATTTCAAGGGTTGTAGTGGAAAAAACGTAATTAAAGCCACCAATATATGGCAGAACGTCAGAGAAAAGAAGAAGAAGAAAAAAAAAGAGAAGTAAGATACAAACTTGTGTTAGTAGATATACAACAATAACAACTAGAAATCAATGGCTTGTTTTGGAGATGGAGGTTTAACAGATGCTCTGTATTAGTCACTGTAACACAGCAAGAATATTATTGCCACAGTGGGTGCAAGAGAAGGGCAACAAAAGTGAAAACAGATCTTGGCTCTTATCAGGCCCTAAATTATTAGGTGGGTGAAGTGAGGGCATGTTATGTTTATTCTCATTGGAAGAGAGAATACTTTGATGTGATCTAGTAGAAGATTTTAAAAATAATGAAAGGGGTGATCAAGATAACCTCTATCAAGCTAGGGTGGAGGAACAGGGGGAGGGGAGGGAAGAGATGAGGATGTCAAAACAGGCTGCAAACATTTCAAATAAAACAATTGAGAGTAAACAGGGACTTGCCAGGCAGAACTGCTTCAGCTGAAGGGTAATAAACATGTGGAACAAGTTACCAGGAGAGGCAGCTGAAACAAAGGCTGTACACGAGCTCAAAAGACACCTGGATTTGCTTCAAGACAAGAGAGGGATTCGGGGATTTTTGTGAAAACCAAAATGTTGGGATTAAGCTGCACTGTAAAAGTGCAGGTATGACAAGCCAAGTCATGGTGCCTAAAACTCTGCATACTGTCACACACTATAAAGCAAAATTCCTTGTTGCTGCCACACCTTCACCCTGAAATCACAGTTAAGAGAAATATCTCTACATACAAACCTTCCCTCCTGCAGCTTCTTTTGGCCAAACCATTTAAACTGAGAAGAATTCTTCTCCCAAATACCTCAAAGCTACAAATAGCTTAAGGCAGAAATGAGTTGGAAGAGTGTCACTGAGCCCCACCGACAATGACCTCCTCAAGCACAGGCTATGCCTGCCACTGCTGCTGCAATTGCTGCACAGGCCCCCCCAAAAACGTCTGAGGTGCAGGAGAAAAGGAGCGACCAGAAACAAACCCATGCTCACTCTGCAGGGAGAACTTCCCAGGTCCTCAGCCTTTCAAGCCCTGAAACGGTCAGAAGGCTTGTCGGGTTTCTTGCAACCCCAAAGTTGCCGCAGCCCTGGGTTGCCATAGATGGGGGAGCTCCCCGCTGCTGAGGGTCCATGGCAGTGACCCTGACAGCTGTCTGCTTACCTGTCTTCTTTATTGCATTTTGGTTTAAAATGTGGAAGAAAAAAAACCTGCTGAGGACATGTACTCTAGAAAGATACATGCTCACCTTTCCCATCCCGAGACCGGGATCTGACCAGCTTCATACTGAGCATCAACCCAGAGTAACTTCCCTGAAATACCAAGAGCTACGTGATGCAGTTTGGACCAGAATCATGTCAAAGTAAGCAGGTTAATTAGAAGTGGATAAATAAGGATCTTAACTCTTCCTGTTTAAATACCATCCTTATTTTAGAATAGCCACCTCAGAATTAGCCTCAGTTTTGTTAAGAGAAAAAAATAGTGCTCCCTGGTTTAGAAATTTACACCCACCAGTTTAGCTTCAAGCTATTTCTTGTGGATGAGATACAGTGTGCAGAAATTAGGTGACTGCTTTGGAAAAGATCACATGCTTCTAACTGGGAATTCATCACTGTGAAAATATTTTTCACCAATTTATTTTTATATTTGCTTTTATAGAAACATGTAACCCCGAGACTGAAACGGGTTTTCTCTTGTGATATTTCTTCTTCTATTACCTGACATCCTGGTTTCTTACTCAAGCAACAATCACTAGCTTCTAGGATTTATTTCATTTTAATATGTTATAAAAAAAAGCAAACGTCAGAGCTGTTCAGAAAAGCATAAATAACAACATGAGTATCACAACTGCATACAAGAGGAAGAATAAAGTAGATGAAGTAACTGTCCTGTCAAAAATGAGCATCCTGTCCTAGCTACAATGGTAATAGCATAGACAGAATTTATAAGAAGGCACAAGATAAAAAAATGTCCTTTTTTAAAATGTGCTACTGTTCCTCCAGACACAGCTTAGCCAACGATGCTACCTTCAAATATCCCATGGATGGGTGTGCTTATCTCCGTCAGCAGTGCTGAATCCAGACAACCACTTGTTCGAAAGCTCAATCATTATTCTCCTTTCCCTTGCAAACCAGAGCCGTATCTCCCAGCTTGCTTTCCTCAGGGTGTCCACAGTATTTCTCACCAGGAGACCTGTGGGAAAGTCTACCAAGCTTTTCCAGTTTGCAAATCTTGGGCAAAGGATTCCTCCTCCCTCCTGAACACATCAAGCTCCCCAGAAGAGGCCTTTAACTGGCTGCAGCCATCACTCCATCACTTACAGGGATAACAAACGGAGACCTCTGGGGAAAGTTAATATAATTAGGCAGGGTGTGAAAACAGTTAGCACTATTTGGGATGATGACAGACTACATTTCATGCAGGTGTAAATGGAATTTTCAGCATTTACAGGAAGACTGAATTTGGCTTTTGGAGCATGCTGTCAACCCTGCCAGCCTCCTCCTTGTATGCTCCAGCACTCATTGTGGAAACCTCAACAAAGACCATCTTTATTTAGAGCTGTAGGCAAGTTCCTTCCATACCCACCCATTCTTTCATTAGAAAGTTCACATCTGGGTGATATTACTAAAATGACCAGATTAAATACCTGCAACTCTGGTTGCCTACAAAAGACAACTGGCATTGCTCAGGTGAAGAGACAATCACTAAGGAAACTGAATGATTGGCTATGTCACACACTCTTTTGCTCAAATGTGCTGCTCTGAAGTAAGCAATTTCTAGTAAAAATGTGTATTTTGCATTTGTTCCTTGTTTGCGACAAATTTTCTTTGTGTCTTAGATTTATTTAGGCTATGTCTTTTGACTGCAAGGACTAGGAGATTAATTACAGTTTTCCTCTTTCAATTATCCACTGATAAATTATCTCAATAATCGCGCTGACAATGTTGCACTTTGTGCAACTAGGTGAAGCTTGTGAAATGCTCCTTCTGCCTTTCTAGGAGTCCTAGGAGTGAAACAGGAAGCATATCTCCAGTTTAAGCCACTGAGCAAAATGAAGGACATATAACTGACACATGGACTGACAGAAACACTGTAAAACAAGATGAGAAAGATTAAGTCTAAAACCGCACAGGTGGGTCATCATCAATTATACCCCAGGCTACTCTTAACAAACTCCTGATGACCTGAAAACCAGAGACAGTTTGATAAATACTTCTGTGAGACAGGTGCCTGAGTGGGAATCCAAAATAATCACATAATGTCCTCACCACAATTTCTATTAGTAACAACTGCTCATTTCCAAATCAGCAAAAGTATAAATGCATATACATATATATCTATATCTATATATAGATATATCTCCAAGCTATTAATCTATTTTGAAAAAGAAGAGGAACAAAGTTTATTGTTCCATATTGGCATAGCAACCAGCAGAGAAACACATCGTCTATTCCACATGGCAGGAGCACACGGAGCCAACCAGTGATGATAGAAACAGGAACAGTCAAGGAGCCTGCTGAAAGGCAGCATGGGGTTGGGAGGCTTCCCTTTCCCACCAGCTTTATCCTAAAGGAAATACAGCTTGGGTGAATTAATATCACCTCAGCGTACAGGAGAGCTCTGAAATGGTGGGAAGAGTTATAGTTATAATGAGCTGCCTGCACCAAATCTTTTGCTCCCCTACAGTAAGTGCCCATAAAAAGCTTTGACTTTTTTTAAAAGAAAATAAAAATGAAGCACAGAAAAGAGTCGGTTCTTGCTTAGATGCACGTGCAGGCTGATGGCCAAGCCCAGCAGTGAGAGCAAAACCCTTATCAAAGTGAAAAAAAATTAAAAAAATAAAAATCCCCAAACGTATCCCAAGATAGATGCCTAACCGAACCTGCTGTGGCACAGTATTGAGGTCCTGTCCTTTCCCACTTCCTTCGCTGCTTATTTGGGGCTTGACTGTGCTATGGTCTTCCCAGCCCACCCAGGGGAGTTCGAAGGGATGCACTTTCCCACTCCTCTGCACAGTACTGAGAGAAAAGGTGCAGCAAAGGAAAGCTGGAGCCACTGAGCCACCCTGTTACCTTGCAAGTCAGCAGGAAACGAGGGCAGGAACAGCAAAGATAGAGCTGTTCCCTCTTGCCCTCTCCAGCCCCCCACCCCACTAGCTGTCTGGCCACGAGACAGAGAGCAGATACCATGCTTGGTGGCATGACATCCTCCCTCTCCATCCTACCCACCACAGCACATGGGGGGTAGGAACGACAGCTGAGGATGTCTCCAGCTACCAGTGCCCCACTGGAGCTGTGCTTCCTGGAATGGGAAACAGCCCTTTGCCTCCAGGGAACTGCTGGGGTTTTCAAGGCAGAAACCTTGTACGGCAGCTAAGGCACAAGCGGTAATAAATACTCAATGTCAATAGAGGAACTGCAAGAGAAATGTTCGGTTACAGCAAATCAGCACCTATGTCCCTCATGAAAAGAATGCATGAAAAATATCTCCCCTATTTCTTAATGGGAATAACAAAAAAGTACATTTAATTTTACTAGAGCACTGACACAAGTGTTAAGTATTCTCTCACCATCTTCACAGTTAGAATTTTACAGAATGATCAGTGCTGGCACATCCCCTTCTCCTGCATGTCCCAAGAGATAGTTTAAGGAACTTTTTAAATGAACGTTTCTTCATTCATATACAGAATGCACATTCCAGTGCTGCTTTACAAATGCTGGGATCCAAGAAACGACCGCACAGTTCTCCTATTCAGGCTGCTTTTCAAAATGGAAAACAGAGTTTTATCCTGAAGTGTCTGCTTTCAGCTGACATTTTCCAATTTTCATAGAAATCCACCAAAGATATTCTGGCATCCAGAAAGCAAAACAGTTCAGTTCTGAGCTAAAAATTGAAGTTTTCCATTTGGAAAGACTGACAGATATTGTTTTGATGTTTTGATCCAAAATAAACTTTCAGATTTCCTGCAACAAGACAGTGTTCGGTCTTGACTCTTGATTTAAATCAGTTTCCCCCTTTCTTTCTCACCAGTGAAGCCCATGATGATTTTTCTAAATACTTCAATCTCTCTTCCATGACCCATGCTCTTTGCCTAGCCTGTGTAGCTCTGACCGTGCAGCAACACCATGCCATTCCCCTCATGCACATGCAGGCCAGTGTGAAAGCCTGGTCAGCAGGCTGGAAGGTATGGGAGAGGAGATAAGCCATTACCCAAACAGGCAGAATGATTTAACAAACACAAGTAGTTATTCTGATTTTCCTGACAGAAACTGCTTTTATTTCTTCGGGGGAAAAAAGGGAAGGTTTCTTTGCCCTATTCCCTGTCTCCAAATTACACCACCTCAGCCCAGAAAACAAATGTATTTAGACACCTGATTAGTGGGAGTCAGACATACAGGTACTTCCGTGCAGCTGAGCCTATACTCTTCAGCTCAGTTACAGTTTATACACATCATATCGTGCTGCACAGTAATGGGTTAGGGAAGGGATTTCCAGATCTCCGTGAGACACCAATTTAGTCCTGAAGGCAAAGAAGCTGAATGAATTCATGCTAACTCAGACTACACTAACTGCATTAAAAGCCAGGACCTGGTTAAAAAACAGTAAGACACAATTGAAGCCTTCATGACAAAGCTGCTTCTATGCTTCTCTGCTGTTTGTACACTTCTGGTGTGTTATTTCACCTCTCCCTGCTCCAGAGACCAGAAGCTGCTGAATGACTGAGGAGGAGGTTAGTCCGGGAAACAAGAGCCCATTTCTGCCGCCCGAAGTGACCCAAGTGTCCCAAGGAACCTACAGCTCATACAGCTCACCCAACAGTTCAACTGTCATTAGATTTATTCACCAGGGAAGGAAGCCTGACAAGCCAAAATGACAATGTCTAGAGAACAAGGAAGGCTCAGTGTCCCCCTCCTCCTCTTCCCTCACTTGTGTCAGGCCTGCTCATTATGCCTAGTGGTGGCAATTAGTTTCACCAGCTGCGAGGCGCACACTCATGGAGGCAGGCACTATACAAATTCCGTGGGAGCAGCTCTCCCAGCCCTTTAGGAGGCTATGGCTTGGGATTGTATAAATGGGTACGACAGACCCTGCTGGGGGAAAGTGCAGGGAGGTGAACATGAACTAGCTTGCCCAAAATCACCTCAGGACCTGGGCCACCCTGGGCAGTGACAGCACTGGCACTGCAGTGCCCTCAGGCAGCCAGGGCAAGTCCCCAAACCTCTCTGAGGTAGGTCCTCTGGCAGCCACTCCACGGTTAACACAGAGCCATGTTCACATTTTGTTTCCTTGGTCAGGTCTTCTGGCACTTGCTTGAAATCTGGGCTCATTTGGAAGACATTAGGATTTTGGGTGGAGGTGTTGCTCATGCCCTGGACCAGCACTCAGAGCTTTAGCTTTTCATTTCAAACCTCTAGAAACAAGGGAGATGGGATTTCCCACCCCTTTGCTTTCCTTGTAAAAGTGCTTCCTAATGACTTTTGCAAAGCCTGCGACGTGCAGGTCTCCTCCCTTGGCTGTTTCAACACACGGAGGAGTTACAGCCCTCCTCCACCTGCTCTCCACCCCAATGCATGTAACAGGCGGCAGCCGCCAGCACTCCTGCCCCACCGCCACATATCTTTGGGGAGAAACGAGCCGCGTGGGAGCAGGACAGTTGGAGATGAAGCCATGGAAAGACGATGAAGGGGCTGTGGGAAGCGGGTCAAAACCCAGCCGTCACACACCGCCCATCTGTACCACGCCGAGGAGAGACACAACCAGGCTTTCAGGGCCAGAGGGTGTTGCCTTCTTAGTGGACCGTGACATGGGTGCTCTTTACAGGCTTTCGCAACAGCATAAAAGAAGCAGAAGGTGGGGTTAGAAAGGAGGACAGAAAAACAGCAAGCGAGTTTTTATTTACACAGAGAAAAACAATGAGAAGACCAGAGGGGAGGACCCAGCCCTCCTAATACACATGCCTTATCTCCTGGGGGGACAGGGATGATCTCCCCCCATCTTTCCAATGAATATACAAGGAGTCCCAGAGGACTGCTTCACTATCTGTCTAAAATAGAGCTGGGCGGGTTGACACCACTCTCACACACTCCTTCCAAATATTCACTATAAAAAGCCTTTAGTCATATTAATCCTCCCGCACCAAAGAGTGTAACTTCTCACCATGTGAATGAAGATTGCAGAGTAAGGCTGTGTTGGCTGAAGTACGACTGCATGAACAACAACAGCTCTTTGGTATTTTCCACACATACTTTTTGCAACCTAAACGGTATTCTTTCAATAAAGACATTTGTAGTTTTGTGCTTTCCAGAGTTTTGGGGTTCTGGGGATTTGTTAGTTTGTTTTAATGCTTAAGATATTTAATAATAGATGCCAGACAGGAGCCTCACTCTAGTTAATTTGTGGATTTTTTTTCACCCCATTCACAGAAAACCCCACCTCCAGAGCTGATCATGCCAGAAGAGGCAGAGAAGAGTGGAGAACTGTGGTTTTCAGCAGATCCTCCACAACAGAACAGAAACTACTGGACAGGCTTCACTTGGGATCGCTGCAAAAAGCAGATCTAATGTAAAAGCTCAAAGCTCAGTTAGAGAGGAGCTGACTTTGCTGTTAGGGAGTGGTGAAACGGGGCTGAAGTGGTGATACACAGTGAAATTACCAGGTGGAGGAGAAGAATGAGACTCCCTCACAGGCCAGCACTGAATATTAGCAGGCTGGTGTAACAGGGGCTGTTGTGCTCTTCAAATAGCTGAAGGGGACTCAGCGCATGAGATGAGTACCTTGTACTGTATCTCAGTACATATTTTCCTTTACAAAACAGTTGCTTGTATAGTTCTCAAGCTTTTTTGTTTATTCTGTAGTTTTCCTGGGGTGGCAGAAAGGGGCCAGTATGTTTTTAAACATCATGCTTCCTCTGTCTGAGTAAAGCTGGTGATGTTTATGACACTCAGTGCTCTACAGGTATTTAGTAGCTCTATGCAGTGCAACAGGCCAGTGACTAATTTGCACATTGCTACAGTTAAACCACTTCAAACTCTACCACTGGTTGAACTCCTGGTGAGGCTTTTGCCTCTAAAGCGATTAAGTTTTAAAGCAAGTAATTACTTGTGCTGGAAGGGGGAAAAAAAGTGTAAGAGAAACCTCAAATCCATCTTCTTTGTTTGTCAGATATTGGTACTCTGCTTCATGTTATCACCATTATGTTTTCAAAAATTAAAACAGGTAAGAGAGAGTGCAATGAATGCCAAGGTCCAAAAGAGATCAATATGAAGACCTGCCTAGAAAAGACTGCATGTTTAGACTACCTACAAATGGTTTCACCGACCTACCTCTCAATCCCTGTGTTTCAGTAGCCACCTAATTTAATCTTTTTAGCATAAAAGTAAGCAGTGAATAAGATTCTTAAGCCACCATAAATGTATGACAGTAGAAGAAAACATCACCAGTATTTATTCTTGACAGAAATCCTAATATCAGGAAGACAATGTAGCAATGGCACAAAGAAAACATATGAAAAGCAGAGTTGACCCCCTCATCCTCAGATACTAGAGAAGAGGCTTACAGTTTATCCCAGGTGTCGCTGGTGGCTTGTAGGGCAATTCCCTCTGACCCCTGAGTGCCCTGAATGCTTATTGGCACACTGGTCCATCTCCATCGTGTTTGCCTGACATAAACACTACTGCAACTGGTCCTCAAAAATGTTTCCAAACCAAACAGGTTAGGGTCTAGCTTTAGGAGATAAATTCCAGCACCCATGTGTCTTTGCTTATCACTCCCTGACAGAGAAGCAACATTCATTGCTGGCTGAAGCACGCATCAGGTCAGTGTGTGGTTTCAGACACAGCCCGGTGCAAAATGGGGCACAGCTACCAGGGTCGCAAAGGTTCAACAGCAATGTATCTTAGATTAAGGTTTCGCTCACCCCCAAATCACACACACAAATCAAAACTCAAGAAGACAACAGATTAACATGTGTACTGACTAGCATTTTAACCCAAAGTTGACAGCAAAATAGAGAATGTATTTAACCTAAAAGACAAAGTTTACCTAGTAGGAAACGGGGAAAGGACTGTAAGACAGTGGAAAGCATAGAAAAGATTCAAGCAGAGGGGAAAGAAAATATACGCTCTCTTTTCATCCCCTAAAAAGGCAGCACATGCAGCAATTTCTACAATGCAGACCAAAGGCTCTCCTTTGCTCTGCAGAGTTTGAAGGAAGGGAAGAAAGAGCCAGAGAAGAAATGGAGCTTTTTTAGCAGCTAGCAGTGCAAGTGTTATGCCACAGTGCCTTTCAAGAGCTGCAGCACTTGTATCCAAGCATTAATTCCTCTTTGCTGCATTGTAGAGAGCCAGTGGCGTCTCAGCAGATTCCAACTTTACCTTAGCAATGCCCAGTGGAGCAGCTGCACTCCAGAGAGCATTGAAATTGCACGTCCCCAAGCTGTCAGTTCACAGCACATCACTCCAGCCATCCGAATGGGAGGCCAGCAGAACAGGGAAGGCTCACAGTGACCTGCCCAATAACATTTTCTGCAGACTAGAAATCCCAGTCAAATCTCATCCAGTCCCACTGTAACCTCCCACAATCAAATCTGACAAGGAAAGCCAACTACAGAATGCATTTCAAGCCTCACCTGATCTCCCAAGAATAGCTCTACATGCTTGAAGCATTTTGATGGGCTTCCTGAAATGCTTGTTTGGCTAAAGTGACCTACAAATACCAATTTACAGCACATCCTTTATTCCGTTTGCCTCAGTTTTAGAACTCAAGTGCTATATTTAATGTTGGGGGGTGCCCCCAAAACAAGTCAAGTCAGTAAGACGAGGTGGACAAAGGAAGGGCAGAGAGCTGGGACTAGCTACTAATCTATGGTAGAGGTAATTCTTCTCATTTGAGGAGTATGTTGACAAACATGTTATGATGGGGACTATTAATCCTTATAGTCAACTCTAAAGGTGCCTCCAAAGTAGAATTGTCTTTATTCATTACCTCTATACCTGAGAAGTCTTCTCACAGTCCAGACTTTCAGGCATGGCCTTCCCAGGCACCAGGATAAATGTCTCTTAGTGACCTTGTAGACCTTTCTGCGGGGTCAACTGTCGCAAAGCATTCAAGCAAGCATTTCCAGCCCTTCTGCATCCTCCAGTAAGGTTTCCAGACAGAGCAGTTCTCTACTAAATCCTTTGAACTTTCAGAGTTCCTTCAGTAAGGCCTGACAGGTCTCACCCCATCATATTTCATATGACTTTTTGCATAGGCAACAAGAGCAGGGGAGCCACAGCAGCTCTCTCACTTTGACAGCAGCAGGTACACAGGTGCGCCAGGGGACAGCCGCAGGCCACCCTGCCCCAGCCCCACTGGAGTCTGGGTCACCCTTTTTGCTGGTGTCACCGTCGCCACCATAGGCCTTCATGTCCCTCCAGAGTGGGACTGAGCAAGGACTGGTGAAAACAGATGAGTGATATGGGGTTAGATGCAAGCACAGGACTTTACATTGAACCCCAGGTGAGAAACTCCTATAAAGAAGGTTCTACCCTTAATGAATGTTTAGTTTGTGCCATCTAACTCTTCATCCTAACATGGCAAACTATATTTATTTGTGATTGTCAGCTGTTTTGAAAGGGAAGCAACAATTACAACCTGAGGAATTTCTTTCCAATCATAAAATCTGTTCTAGGAGAAGTAACGCAGTCTGGGTATAATGGAAGGTCCCCATGATGTGTGCCTTTCACATCCACATAATGGAGGCTTCCAGCATGTGTGAAAAAGTCCATTCCTTGGAGTAAGAGAAAGCCAGCTCCTGCATGTTTCCCTCCCTCTGAGTTACACACAACTTAAGGCATCCTTGTTCTGCAGCATCCCAGTGCAACAGTGCTCGGGATGTAAAAAGGGAATAAACACAAGGCAGTTGTATACAAGACACTTAAACATATACTGAGATTGGAGTAGCCTTATCCTTATTAAAGATTAAATGCTTTGCTCAACCAACATTTCAGGGAATATATCATTTTTTTCCACAGGAAAGGAGGAAATTGGTTGCATCCTTCTTCCCAGCAGCCTCCTGCAAGCAATGGTGAAGGTGCCCTGGTTCAGGCAGACCCAGGTTCCCAGGGATGCCCCCCACATAGCAGAGGCAGGGGGGAGCACCAAAAGGAGTGTCAAAGTTTGCCTTTCCCTTTTCGAAATGTCAGCGCTCATTGATGACTAAATCACTTCAACAGCTTATTAAGTAGATGTCACAGAGAGTTACTACCAGTCCCCTATTAATTTAAAAATACTAATGGGGTTTTTGGAGTGTAATTTCTTTCTGAATGAAAAATGTCCCCTGTATTAAAATGTGAACATTCTGGACCCCAATAGCCAGTGTGCAGGGCTGTTGATAATACGAAACACACATTTAGTAGAAATTTTAGCACTGCAATATGTTTTTAAGGTTGCTCTATAACTTTGTTGTCTTATTTCTTTATCATTTCAAAAGATTCCCTCCATTTGGTTTTTCTGTTTGCAGACAAACTGACATTTTCCTGATATATATTACTCACAGGTTCATGTCAATACCAGCATAAGCAGAAGCGATCAATCACTTCTCTGATGATAACAGTAAATGAATAATGCACACTTTAAACCTTCAAAGCACTGCATAAATATCAGTTTGTTTTCACAACATCCCTTTAAGCACTGAGGTAAGTAGTTTAACCATTTCACTAGGCACCAGCTTAGATTCAAGAACGGCTTAAGACACATATGAATCATTTTGTATATTACCCACAGAAGACATACTTTCTGATACATAACCTATATATACAAGACTGGGAAAAGAATATTTTCCCCCCCAAAAATGAATGTGAAGCCAACTATTTTCCACTTTAGAAGTAAGCCAGGAAGCGTTACCATAGTAGAACAGCCATGTAGCATTGCTGGGCTGTGCTGCTGTTCCCTTTGGATACTGATAACGCCTGCGTCCCCACAAACACAGAGGAGACAGGAGACATCACTGTCTGCCTTCTTCTAGTCTCCTCTTTACCACAGGGTGTGAGAGTGGAGCAGCAGCTACATATCTTTGTGGCACGTGCAGACAAATGCTACCTGTGCCATGCCAGTCTCCCACACAGGGACAGCACACGTCTGCCACAGGCAGGTATGTGCCCTGGGCTCAAAATGAAATACAAGGGGAAAAGGCTTTTTTATGGTGAGGGTGGTCAAACACTGGCACAGGTTGCCTGGAGAGTTTGTGAAGTCTCCATCCTTCAAAATACTCAAACCCAGTTGGACACAGCACTGAGCAACCTGCTACAGCTGCCCCTGACCTGAGCAGGGGCTGGGCTGGACGCCCTCCAGAGATGCCTTCTTGCCTCAACTATTCTGTCTTTTGTGTAATGGAGTTGGGATTCCTCACTGGGACTTCTACATGCCCATACAAAATAAATACCAATGGTTGAGGATCTCAACACATTTCACTGCCTTCTACTTTTCTGTGGGTACAGCTAGAAAAGTCATGCCTGGATCTAGAGATGTCATCAGCTACCCACTCCCACAACAAATGCTACAGGGAATCAGACACATGAAACAAAAAACATATATGGAGGACCAAAGCGAGACATCTGATTCCAATATACTGTGCAAGGCCTGGATGGGTGTTCTCTGTGTTTGGAAGCCTTTCAGCTCTAAAATAAAACTACCGTATGCTCTCCAACAAAAGACTGGGATTAAGTATCAAACTTTTTTTTTCTTTTCTTTTTGTTCAACAGCTACCAGACAGAGCTCATAACATCTTTCTCCCACAGTTTTCCTTTATAGATATAAAAGCTTCCTGGCCATTACATCTTTGATTACTTCACATTACCATTGATCTTTCTGTCTGTCCAGCCAGCAGAACAGCAGCAAATAAGCAAGCAAACTGAGACTAGATTTTTGCCCTGGACAGCTGCAGTCCTGTGCTGCCTCCTCTGTGCTCTTTCCCCCTCCTTCCCATATCTTCTTTCATCCCTAGAGACATTTCCAATAGCAGATAAATCAGCACTTTGAATTCTTCTTCTGATGTTGCTACAAGCTTGCAACTGGCATGACATTTTGTAGAGAGACACATGTGAATACCTAAGTCAGAAATAATGACATTGCTCTCATATTCAGCATGAAATGAGAGGCAAACAACATCACCACTGAAAACAGAGGAGTGCAAGAAGAGGTGTGGGGAAGGGAGGTAGAAAGAATGGATGTCTAATGCATTTTGATTACTACAGGGGATTTCAGAAGAAAAACTGTCTCACAGGCAGCACCCTGGGAAACACAGACTCGGAGGGATGGGACAGTTGCACAGGACATGTCCCCTGTGGCCAAGCACTGCTGTGCATTGTGGCAAATGAACCAGCCCTTCAAGTAAAAAGATAAGAGATGAAAGGAGGAAACAAAAGAGAAAGGGAATAAAAGGTTCCAGTAAATCAATTAATGCAAAAGTCTGCTTCAGTTTGTAGACAGCACTGGTAATTGCTGTGTGTGTTGCCTGTGATGAATAGGGGCTGGTTACCGTTGCACGACTCATCCTTCTTTGCACGGCTGGGAACCGGCAGAACGCTGATCTCCACTGAAAGTCTTTAATTATTGTTAAATTAATCAGGGCAGGGTGTCAGCTCTGGGTTCATGCTTAATTGCCCCATTTTCTTGCAGCCTCAGACTCCCNCAGGCCCTGTGCATACATCATTATAGATCAGTTTAACACTGGGTCCTGTTTACTCAGCAATGAGCCACACAAAGATTTTTGAGATCCTGCATTTCCACTACTTCAGGACTTTGTCTCTTCGAAAGCCACAATGTAAGGCAAAACTTTGGAAAGCAGAACTCCAGACATACTTAAAACCACAAGACAGGGCGTATTTTACCACCAGTGCAGAAGTCAGAGATAACTGTTGTTGCTGTTAACTACTTAACACTGGGCATGCAACCACTTCCCAGTCCTGATCTCATTTTCTGGAATGGTAGAGAACAAGGGGCATCACCATCTTAAACATTTTCATTCACATTAGGGATCATACAAAAAATTGAACAGATTTTGTCTAAAACCAGCATAAGCAAGATAGGAATCTGGTCCAAAATGTTTCTCTTTTTAGTGTTCAGAGAAGAGGTCAAGAGCCTGCCAGTAGTTAAAGATGACTTCCACATCTTTGTAAGACTCCTTCCCAAAGTCTTAAGTCCCTAGTTTCTCTCTACTCTGTCTCCCCAAAATGCCGAGGGATTAGTGGGATTGGACTAGGATATTTCATGCAACTTTCACAATGTTAAGCCACAAGTCTGTAAAAGATTACAGCAAAGAGAAAGAGACTGCTCCATGAATAGAGAGGACAGGACAAGAAGTAATGTGAGCAATTAAGGATTAACTAAGTTGTAGCAGAAGACATCTAAGTTAGGTGTAAGGGGGAAAAAAGCAGTAAGAGCAGGAAAGGACTTGAATAAATTTCCTAGGGAGACTGGGGAATCTGTCACCAGGGGTTTTTAGAAAGCAGATAGAAAAACGGCTGTCAGGAATGATGCAGACATGGCCTGAAGACATCAAGGCAGTCTGAAGACTTCTTCCAGCCCTACAGTGAAGTATCAGACTGGCCTAAGAGGAGTGTAATTACAGATAAACAAAACAGCAGCAGGGATACTGAGGACCTGCTCAAAACAGAACTGCAGTGACAAATGCAGTACTCAAAGTTTGGCCTGTAGAAGTCTGAAAATCACTCCCCATCTGCATTTCAGTGTAAGTCCAGCCCTTACGTACAACATAAACATGACTGAATTTTCCTTACAATTCTTGTAATGCAAACATTACTTACAGCAAATTCCATAAAAAAGTGCATTAAATTGAACAGTTTATTTATTAATCAAAACACATAACCCTCCCAGCAGTCTGAGTTCACCACTACCCATCATAACGTGGAAAAAGTTAGTTATTTCTATAATGCAACCTGCATAACATAACCACACTGCTCACCTTTCTCACACAACTGAAATGATCCACACGGCAGGGCACCAAGGGAAAGGCCTGAAAACCAAAGCTGTGCACAGTCAGCATAAGCAATATTTCACTATTTTTTTTAGCAAAGTTTAAAGAAGACTTTGTAGAGATCACTCAGAAAGTACCTTCACTATTTCTATGTCATTGACAGGAAAGCAAGTTCACTGTTTTGAAGAATATAATACCAAGAGATGCCCAGTCTAAGTGATTTAATGCATCTAACACTGTGGAGCTGCTCACAAAGAACTTGGCCACAAATCTGAGAGCAGGAGAAAGAGTTGAACTCTAAAATCTCAGATGGGATCCCTAATCATTCATTCCTTCATATTACCATGCTACTTCTTTACTTTTGGCTTCTCACCGATAAATGAGAAACCTTCAGCCTACTGAAGTTAGGCTGTATAAGAATAAATCTAAGTATAATTACATTTGATAAAGAACCATTTTATATAAAATTTGCTTTTATCACCACATTGATTCTTTCTTACTTCCTAAAAATGGAGGCAAATTAGCAAGTCTTTATTATCCTAGAAAAAGGCATCTAGCATTTTATTGGCATTACCATATTTGCTTGGCTCAGTTTTACATTCATCAGGGGTGACATCATTTTTTTATTTGCATTAGAATGGCCATTTAAAATCATTGTGCAATCCCAGCAATATGTATCACACTGCACAGCTCTGATCTCCCCTCTGTGCTGGGAGTAAGGAATCTAACACCAATGTAAGTGATGCAATAATTTATCTTTACATAGTTGACTGCTTTCAGCTCCTGATACCTTATTTTGGGAGGGCTGGGGGGAAGGGAGATGGTGGGAAAGAGAGGGACAAGAAGGAAGAAGAGAGACCACAATGAGTTCACTCTCTCAAAAGAAACATGTCTTTGCTTTTCATCCAGACACATAAAGCAGGAGATTTTAATAGTTAAAACTGGTCTTTAAAAGACATGTTTCAGTCAGCCAAATCCTTTTTCCTCTGAAAGGTAGATATGGAATCATCTACTTCAGACATGAACATGTCGGGGTCCCACCATGGCAGACAGGGACTGTAGCAAGCACTCCAACAGCACAGTCTCATCTTTTTCTTTACAAACCCATAGTCACAAATTCCTTTGTTTTCTCTTCAGACCCCAAACTGCTCTAGATTAAGCAGCCCAGACAACTCCTGGGCTTCAATTGCCTCATTATCTTGGCTTATTTTTGTTCCAAAGATACTTCTTCTAAAGAAGATGGGCCCCAAATACCTGTATAATAACAGAAGCTCTCTCGTATGTGTGCGTTGTATATACCACCTAATTTTCTGAGGGTCACTACACATCTTACCAAGAACAGCATCCTTTAGAGGGTATCTAATCTTTCTTTCTTTCTTTTTTTTTTCATCTAGTGAAAGATCCCCTCTATTTCACAGATACCTGTAGCCGAGATGTTATTGATTACTTTTTATCTGTGTAAAACTTGTGTAACAAAATCACTGGGTTTCATACTATGAGGAAAGAACGACAGGACAGAGTGGGTAAAACCAATTCTAGGCACAGCGCAAACCGGATCAGGACAAGACTCATGAGTTTGCTGGCACTTACTAGTCTGCTTTTCTTGTCCATTGTATGCATCATAGTGTTATTTCTGAAAAATGTTCTTAAAGTATTTTTCTGAGTTTGTTTACCCCTGGGGCTAGTATTTTGTACTGGGATTTTAGCTCTGTCAATAGAAGAGTCAGCTAGACAGCGTATTCCCCAATCCTTGGGCTGGCGTGCTTTATTCCCAGATGCCTCTTTACACTGTAGCAATTCCTATGTTATTGTTAAATAATTGAAGGTGGGGAAGATGTGAGAAGGAAGAACAAATTACATGTATTGGCTTCCACAGATGAGAAGGTAAAAGATAGTTAAACTTCTCCCAAATGGATAATTTCTTAATTATCTGTATAGATTTTCTGTCTGTCTTGCTATTGCTACCACTGCATCTCATTAGGACTTGTTTAGCTTCAGTCTCACAATTGTTGTTTCTAGATGCTTTTGAAAATTACTATAATTTGTTTGTTACTTGTGTTAAAAAAGGCTCGAATTATGAGCTTTTCCAACAAATGTTTACCAAGTATTACAGAATCCATAATGAAATTTCACTCTGTTACACTTGATGGTTTTATTTTTTATTATTATGAGGTCCTTCTTTTTTAATAATCTGAAGCACAACCCTATGAACCAGTTAAGCGCAAAGCAGAGCAAAGAGTTAAGTTATGGTTAGCCTAAAGTACTAGAAGTAGGACTGCATTAATTTAAGCAGGATGTTATTACAGTTTATACATAACAAATCATAGTCATTAGTAGCTGAAAGTTACTGCTTGAAGGCTAAGCAGGATCTTGCCTGAAATAAGATGACAGTCTTGCTTGACTTTTCCAGGACCATGTGTCCCATCTTCATGCCACAAACAGGTTACACTGGGTATACTCAGAAGGGAAGTCAAATCACCTGTTTTTTCTGCTCCCATGAAACAAAATGTGCTTTGGCACTCTTGGGTTTGCAGAGTGGAAAACAAGAGACATGAAAATGCTCTCTCCTGGTACCACTTTCCTAAGGTGGAGCCTGAAATAGTGATTGGAGGGTCTGCCCTCTTTACAGACAGTAGTGTTTGTTAGCAGGGCACAGGTAACACTGTAGATGGCCCCAACCTCCTCCTTGAGCCCAAGATGGGTATGAACAGCCCTACCATGAGATGCCTCAAGGGCTGTGACCCTAGACCTTCCAGTGGAGAGAACGGAGTTATTTGTCCCATTTGAATATCACTTTTCCTTCTGAGAGTACTGTGCCCATTTTAGTTGATAAAAAAAAGCTAAATCCTTAACACGCTAGAAGGATTTAGCAAAGATATCATTCTTCTCTGTTTTCAGTCTGTTTTGCTGGTGGACTTGACAACAAGAATCTGTGACTGGCCTTTTTCACCGCATGATGGAAGGTGTGTGCATCTTCCTGAGGGCCTTTTGCTCTGCAGGCTCTACAATAGGATGCTTTCCAGAAACAGCAGCAGCAAATCTGAGAGCAAAAGGCCCTTAGGAAGATGAGTAATGCACAGAGAAAGGGAAGGGATTTCTGTGGCACAGGGCCCGAACTGCAACTCTTTATGAAGATCAATCAGGTTTGGATGTCACTGAGCCTGAACAGAGAATACCTCCGTGTACGAAAAAAGGAGCGACCCATCACTCATCGCTGTCCCTCGGGAGCTAACTCAGTCATCAGGCTGTCCAGCGTCTCCGCTGTAGAATTTGGTGTCAAACCACATCAGCCTGAAAACTGTATTTCTCTAGGCTAGCACTGACATTCATAGTTCAGAAGAAAGACTGCGGGCCTGATTCATCCTAATTTTATGCCACAGTAGTTCCACAGAACTCGGTGGAGCTGCACTAGTGTGTACCCATAATGGATCCAGCTCAGCAGCCAGAAAGAGCTGGGCTCTCTCCTGGACAGCTTCTTGGGAAGAGAAGCTCCTGCAGGGATTGTGTTCCCACCGTGTGAGCAACAACAGTGCTTCTAAGAGTCTGCACGTGGGATTTTTGAAAGGGACAGATTCGGTTCTGTGGGAAGTATAAGCCCATTATGGGCACTTCATGTGGATATCCCATGCAGAAAAAAGTATGACTGGCAGGGCACTAATTTGCTTCAGATCATAACATTGCTCCACAGCCACTGCATTTTGGTTGTGTTGTAGCCTCTTCAAATGGCATGTTCTGAAAATATTTTCCAGCATTGCTTTTAAATGTTAATATTTTCAATTATTAGGCTAAGTACTTTGAAATCAGCCCTGTTATAAGCCTCTGTGAGGCTTGACCAGGCAACCTCCAGAGGTCCTTTCCAGCCTATAGTTTTCTCTGAATTTAAGATTCTGAGATTATTTACTTCTGGTGCTGCTTATCCTGCCAAGGGTCTGTTTCAAACTAGACTCTAATCAAGCTTTCCCTGCCATAACCCTGTTACCACAAAATGTTGGCTTTCTAGTTACTAGCAGACTACTAACTAAAGAAGTACATTACTGCAAGATAATTTGTAGGTCCACTCATCTACACCAAATCTGCTTCCAAATCTGCTTTTACCACTTACATTTCTTACTGTATGGGAGTCCCTTGTAATTTCTTCTTACTTAGACATTCCTTACACCTAGGAAGCAACTGGGATTTTCAAGACTGCCCTCATCGATTTCTCCAGTGCTTCCCTATGGCTGTAACACCTCACCATGTCTGTTATCTCATGGTAAATGAGGAGGGCCTGAGGGCAGTCATAACACTGAAGCAAACATAATTTTGTTTTGTTTTTTAATTAAAAATAAATACACTTAGACACTGGTATGGCCAGATACCTGGCGATGCCTCCCTCTGATCCATACAGTGGATATGTCTTTACATACCACGTATAAGTAGAGCCTGTGTAAGCAGCTTTCTTTCCCAAGAAAAGCCAGTCTAAGCCCCAAACTGACACACCCTGTTCCTCTCTGCATACATGACTTAAATACAGACAAATCACAAATGTGAACGTGCTACATTATTCATGTTTCTCTTGGCACTTTCAAAGATTTTTTACACGGCACGCCAAAAGTGCTTCTGTCAGTTAGAATCCAACCCCACACCACCACGGCAAATGCCAAAGTGATAGAATGGGCCCAGATTCCAAATTTACTGAGTGAGGATGGCAGAAGCAAGGGGCTAAGACAGGCTTGACCCCCTCGATTAGTACTAGCTGCCTAGCCCACATTTCTCCAGTTACTCAGCTGTCTTCTCACCTCTACTGCCCATATTCATTTCAGCGCTGCAAACACCCTGGTGCTCTCCAAACCAGCTGCCTCTGCCTGGCGGCACTGATGGAGCAAACCAGTTCATTCGAGCTGGTAAGCCTGTCAGTCACTGTTTAAAAGACATTCCTGTCTTGCAGTATATAAATTAACCTTGACACCTACTGCAGCAGTACCTTTACCTTTCCCGCACATTTAGCTGCACTTGATGGGAGTGAGTAACTGCAGGCAGCAAGAGAAGGACACTGCTTTCAGGAAAAATTGTGAGGAAGAGCTTTCAGGGGACATGAAGATGTTCCTTGTAGCGCAGAAATCTGAAATTAGCTGAAAGTCAAATACCCTAAAACATGTACTCGTGTATCCCTTTGATCTTTGGTGTTCAGCCCTGTGGCTTGTTGGACGTGGCATCTTCACTTCTGCTTGCTTTATGCAGGGGTTGTGTTTCAAGGCATCAGAGTACTGAGGGATATTAGTAGAAAGTAGCATTTGTGTGGCCCTTATCCTAATTAGTTGTGTTTCCACATGTCCTTTAATTCACCCAACTAATCCTAGTGACAGCGTGACCTTTATCTTTCACCTCCTTTATCACAGTCAGCAAATGAACTAGTTCCCATAACCTAAGCCAATCATTACAAATAATCAGTCAAGACTGAACTCTACAGATTTTGTCTGCAAAACCAAATACCTTTGCTTTGCCAAATTCAAAGCAGAGCTACAAGCCTGTAATGTATTTGTAGCAAATATTTTATGCAAATTTTGGCCATTTTTTAAAAAAATATAAATATTCCACCAGATATTCCTCTGTTATTCCAGACATTGACTAACTTGACTATCAAATGATATTCTGCAAATATTTACCACAAATCACTGCATTATGTTTTAATGCATTCTAATATAAAAGCAAGTGGAAAGAAGCTTGTCACAGATGGAGACATCACTTGTGTTTGGACTGTGCAACCAAATCTGGCTAGCCCATGGGAAAAAGATATAGCATCAGGTCAGGAGACTCTCTCCTATTTCACTTTAGTGCACACACAGCCTAGGTGGTATCAGCAAACAAACAGGGCAGTATTAAGCACAAGACAGGAAGATTTCTGTGCTTAAGCCCTGAGCATATCTCCTGTGTGGAAAAAAAGCCAAGAAGGCAGAAAACTCAGCAATCTGCAACTTGGGCATTATCTGGTTCACCTGGAAGAGTGGAGCCCAGACCTCTTCTCAGGGTATGGCGCATTGTCTGCTAAGGAGACAGTCTAAAGCCATCACAACTGCAATGTGATGCCAAGATATGCCAACAGATGCCAAGATATGCAACCAGACCACGGGCATTCCCTTGCTGCATATGGGATATAGAGTCACCAGGAGCTGCCATCTACCTGAGCAGAAGCTTCCTGGGCTCGCTGCCAGCAGGCTTTGGAGAGCATCTGCAGATGCAAGCCACCTCCCCCCACAAGAACTAATCCAGCCTGAGCAGTGCTCCCTTAGAGAGGAGCAGACCCAGGGCCAGGCTCAACTCTGAGGATGCTTCTATCTGCCTCATTGTCTACATATATGCTAGATTCTCCCCTGTAACACCAGAAGTTTGTTTTATTGGCCTAAGCAAACTAAAAGAACAAAACCAAAAAACAAACCAACCAAAAACTCAAGAGCACCTTTATCCATATTTGCACCACAAACTCAGCAATTCAACGTGGCACTAAACAATATGGTGTCAATAGGACGAAAACACAGAGATGGGTGACCCACGTCAGCAGCTACTAGCCTGCCTGGCCTGGCCTTTGAAAGAGACATCCCCTCACTCCTGTGCAGCCTGGTTGCAAACAAGGTCCATTGTGTCTTCCCAGTGACCTATTCTGTTTGCTGAAAACTGGAACGGGGCCAGTAGTTTTCCTGTTGGCATCCCAACCTACTTTTTGGCCATGTGCCTCATTCTCCCCTCTCCCCTCAGCCGACCAGCTCGCTTAAACAGTCAACAGCATTCGTTTGGACTTATCGTGCAGCTATGGCCCGAGTCCAGACTCGAGCTGGCAGGATCAGTGGAGGACCAGCATCGTCCTATTCAGCTACACACAACCTACTTGTCATCCTTTTGGGAACCAGTGACTCAGATGTAACTTTATTGCAGCCTGGCAGCTGGTGGGACCAGGCAAGATGTACAAAGAGAATAATGCTGGCACCCACCGAAGCCTGGAGCATGGAGCAGAAAGCCTGCCTGCAACTCTCATGCAAGCCCTGGCATAATTAAAACAACATTACCATTCTTGGTGGCAGATTTTCACCTTCTGTAAACCCAGACTTTCTGTGAGTGTTTTGTTTCACCGATTTACTATGTCTGAAAGTCAATGGATTATAAAACAAAAGAGCAAGTTCTTTTCCTTTCTTTTGTGCTACTGGAGCCTACCTTTGGGGCTGTGCATATGGTGGGTGCTTGACTATAGCCTTGCCAGCTACCAGGGAGATAGCAAATCAAAGTAAGGGTTTAGTCTTCTGCAAGGCTCCAGACAAGATCTTTTTTACAGATGCTGTCTCTAAGGGGGGCGAAGTGAGAGAAATCTTCTATTTATTACAGGCAACCTCTCCCTCTTAGGCTGTGTTTTCAGAGCAGAACTGGGCAGCCCCATAGGTTCCCTGTGCTGTCACATTCTTTCCTCCTTGCCCGCTGCCTGCTCCCATCCACTGCAGTGCCCTTCCAGTCCTGCTGATACAGCAGGAACTCATCTGGATGGATGGGGGGGGGAGAAAAAAAAGTCATCCTTAGCAGAAAGGAATTGCAGTCTCTTTGCCTCCATGCAGCAGTGTTTTGTTTAGGGTACCTGATCCTTGCCATAGAGTCACCCCACAAAAGCATTACAATATCCCTGGGAAGCCCTGCAGAGAGCATGTCCTGGTATCTTGACATATGCTCTAGCTAGAAATCCAGTTCCTCTGTATCATCTCAGTTACCAACGACCAAGCCAGTGTCAAACTACAATATCTATTTTTCCCCATAAACACAGATTCTAGCCATATACAATATACATATACATATTGCATATACAAATAGAGGAGGATTAGGGAAGAGAAAACATTTTCAGGGCAGTTGCAGGGGAGAAACTATATACATGTCCCATCTTTTCCCTTCCCAGGATGCAAGATGATGCTGTTACCACATCCCCAGACATATTTACATGAGTGTGCAGTCGATGCCTGCCCCATCCACCCGAGGCAATGCCCACTCCCGGTCTAGGCAACTCCAGCAGCCGATCGCTCTTCTCCTCACATCACTGCTTGCTGCCCTAGCCCATCCCCCAGCTTCAATTTTTGTCTGCTCTTCTGGAGGGAGTATCTCCTGTGGTTGTCTCAGCAGCTGCTCTTCGCTTTCCCAAGCAGCAGCAGAGCTAAATTGACCTAATTCCTGCTTGTTTCCCTGCCACCCACAGAATCTGAAATAGCAGCAGTGAAAACTGCCAAGGCGCTCGTCAGCGGCCGCTCTGCTGCAGCGCAGGGCCAGCTCACGTTCGCTCCATTTCCCACAAGGGTTAGAAACTTTTTAGCCTGCAAGTTTCGAAGCCTGCAAAAGCAGTGGACAATTATTGCAGACAGCTCCTTAGGCAGCCTCAAGGACAAGCGGATTTTTTTGTACCCCATGGCACATCCTCGGCAGCATGCTTTATACTGCAAACACCAGACATATCTATTAGTAAAAATCCATGGATAAGTGTCCCAGCTGCTGCCTCACCTCCTTTTCAGATTCAGTATGGATTTGCAGCCAGGTTTGGACTATTAGGCCAATTTTATTTTTTTCTTTTAATGAAAGCTGGGTCAGCCTTGATCGTATGATCAACTTCAGCAATATCAGGACTTAAACCTGTATATGTATTCTGTAGTAAAATTAGCTGTCACCCACCAGGCAATCCGAGGGACCTGTTACTGCTTCACTGGGAGCAACCTCCCTCTGCTGAAGTTCACAGTCTCAGACATAAAAAACATCATATAAAAAAAAAATCATTCTTTTCCTCCCACGGGATCACACTGCCACAGCCCAAGCTGCACAACTGCCCCCAACATTTCACAGGCTGCAAAGCAAGTGACAGTGGGAACATTTATGTTAATTAGTGTGTAGAGAGCGAGCCAAAGATATGTTAAGATATGATATGGCATATGGGATCCGATAGCATGTCATTAGAGGGAGAAAGCAACCCTTGCCAGTGTAGCTTTTCAGCTGCTTATTAAGGCTTTCTGTTCAAACTTCTAAGTGCATGGGCTGAAATTTTTCATGCCATAATTGCTACTATTCTGGTAATTAAAGCTTGCTATAATGCAGACACAAGGGCATTTCCCAACTCCTAAGTGTGTGCCTCTGCAACCTTACTTGTTTTTTTTTCTAGTAGCAGCTGAAGGAGGAGGAAGGCCTAAGTCTCTAAGCCTGAACATGAGCGAGGTTGGCATTCAAGTTCTCCCAAATCTAATAGGTACCAGCCTGCATCAGATAGGGATGTAAACTTTACCAGAAAGTATTTTCTGTTCTTGTATCTGCACCGGGTTTTTATTGCTCTTGAGACTCGGGAAGTCTCAAATTTAAGTAGAACTATATCAGTCAGATGAAAGACACCACAAAAAATAACGATGGCCAAGCACTCTCCTAATAATCTGCCTTCCCAAACCTTTGGCAAAGGGAGCAAGGGGAGATGTTACCAGTAGAAAAAGGCTCAAAATTTATAATATGAAACATCCATTTGGATTCAAACTGAATCAAATGACACGCTGTGCACCATTAACAAGGCCTGCAGATATTTGCAGCACATTGAGACAGCTTCATTCTAACTAAACCTTGATTTGTTCAGATTTCAATATTTAATTGAAGCTTCTGTAGGTATCTTGCCTACTTCCCTATCCCAGACCTCATCAGTACGGTGACCAACAAATGTCGTTCACTTAAAGCTTGCCAAAGCTTCGAGTAAGAAATTCTGGCACCGCTTATACTCTTAGGAAACCTCAGAGCCAAACAGCCTGTGTAATAACTATGAAAATTGTATTATTAGCTTCTAAACACAAGCAGCATGACACCCCACAAAGGAAATACGCGGGCTGTCAGAAGCACTGAGAGAAGTATCAGCTACAAATTAATGGCTATTTAAACATATTATTTGCTCTAAAGTGTTAAAAATTAAATTTTTAGCTCTGATAGCAGAAAAAGTGGTGGTATGTCAAGACCCACATCAGCATGCCATCTCTCCCAGCTGCTGCTGCCAGCATATCAAAGCTGTTGATTGATACTATTCAGAAACTCCCACGGGGAAAGGAAGCCTCAGGAGAATCAAAAAGAGGGTTTATTCCTTCCCCTTGGTTTAGTTGAGGCAGAGACATTCCACTTCTGGCTCTGCTCACAAACACGCGTGGTTAAAGAAATGAAAGCAGAGGAACAGAGATTGACTTAAGTTAGCACAGATGGACAGGTTGGACACAAGTCTAGCTGATGGATTCGATTCATTGAGAAACTGAATTTACAACTAGTTAACTATGTGTTGGATCAGCAGTACAATGTGACTTCTTCAAGACTCACTCAGAGTGCCACAGATTTCCAAAGAGCACTGTGAAAGCAGAGCAGCCCTCGCAATCTACATTTTTACTGCTTTTCCCATTTTGCCCATTTAAAATTTACCAACTCGAAGAAGCAGAGCCTCTGATGTGAAACAGTCTGGGAAAATGAACTGGGAAAGCCAAAAGCCAAGCCAGTGAAAGGCAGAAATCTCTGTCTTCTGAAAGCTACCATGCCAGCTCTTTTTTGTGGGGTTGGTATGTGTCAGGAGGTGCATGCTAACCATTGCTATCATAGATGGAATTGATCCCATATGTGCTGCCACTGAAGGTATTTGGGGACTAGAGGATGGTACTGCTAAGTGAAAACACTACTGATTTTTTTTCACAGCGCTTGCAAAGAAAGAGAGGAAGTGTGGCACGCACTGGTACTGCAGTGCTCACAGGTGAGGAAGAGACCATTGATTTTAATCTATTTGAAGAGCTATTTGTTGAATCTACTGCAAACATATTGATGGAGACTTGTAGGTCTAAGGTAAATAACCTGCCACACCCAGCCACAAGAATGGGTTAGTACAGTCAGTGCTTGGCATGCATGAAATACCCATATTTCATGTCGGCATTTCTTGAAAAATCTTCTTGCAGGTCCCTGAGACTTGGAAGATGGAGGACAAGAGTGCTCAAAGAGGTGGGACATGTAGAGCTTCAGAGGAGTTAGGCTGGTTTCAGAGCACCTACTTCCTGGGTCTCATTGCAGCTACAGCTCAGGTGCCTGCAAGTCCAGGCTACCACGAACACAAACCTGAGACTTCCCTGCTCCTGGCTCCCATGTGACTACTGGCTAGGTGGGGAGCTGGCAGGGAACAAGGCAGGTTTCAGATCCTGCACTGCAGAGAACATTTTCTCAAGAAGCTGCCTGGTGTCTGTCAAAATCGCATCATGATTACATACTCATCTGATTTCAAGTTGGCATTGTCTGACAGAAAAAAATGCTGTATCAGAATACGCCCAAACAACATGTCTGAACATAAAAATATGAAGGACTTTCCCTGAGTCCACTGTGTCCTGGGGTAGGCAAAGTCTGGGCTACTCCACATATTTCTCAGTGATCTTTTGAGTCTGAAATCCAATGCCAACTTCAAAATACCAGCTTTTTAAAGCCATTTCTGTCTGGAGATCTAGCACCAACCTTTTGTATTTATGGCACAGCTCCCTTACCTGGTCAAAACTGCTACAACATCACATTATTGGTGCATCCCTGATTATGTTGACACTATCAGCATTTGAAAACTAAAAAAAAAAAATAATAAATGTTATCCAACGCCAAACAGCAGCAATCTCAGTGTAGTTACTTACTCATTTGTCTTTTCAGTGAATTACACCTTTCCACAGTTGCACAAACCTCTCACATCAATCTCTGACTCTCACTAAAAGTCCACACAGAACCTGAGTGCTGGGAATAACCGAGCTGATGAAAGGATGCAATGGTCCAAAGTATAGATAAGAGGGCCCGGGGATGAAAGAGGAGACAAATGCAGGCAGCCTGAATGGGCAAGCACTCCAGCAAGAAATCACACCGTGGAAGTTAGAAGGGGAGTTTAAATTAGAGGAGGTACTGTTATTCTTAAGGTTTGTAATCAAAAGCCTGTGGTTCCAATTAGGAAAGGAAAGATGCCTGGCCAACATGCTATTACCAGCTTTTTGGCAGGCAAAGCCATTTACAATAATCAGGCTGCCTCTCCTGCACTCAAGTACTTGTTTTTACACTCAAGCTTTCTCAGACTCTATAGCTCTTGGAACAGACTCCAACCACACTTGTAGAAGGCAAAGTCCATATCAGATGGATCGTCAAGCAGAACAAAGTGTTATTACTTTCTCAAAGCTGCTATTCAGTCACACCCCTTACGTTATTTCTATGAAAATGAGGGAGGGATTTCAATCATTATGTATGAAAAGAAAAAGAGACTGAAAATAGGTGATCAGTTGTTGTTTATTTTTAACCTTCAAGGCTGAAGTTCATAGTAAAGCTCCCCAGAATAACGCAAAGCACCTTCCTTTTGTTTGTGCCATTCCACTTGTCAACCTTTGGAACATGTCTGGGAGCATCGTGGTGCTGCGCAGCTTGTTGGGTGTCAGTGGTGTTTGGTTATACTGAAACAGAAACAATGAAAGGGAAGGATATCCACAAGGACTATCATTTTCCTAGGGAGAACTGCGGCTCCTAAAGTCAGGCTCCTGCTCTGCATCCGCCACAGGAAGACTTCTTCTTGTCTCTGTCTCTCCATCTCACTGTGTCTTGATCTTCAGTGATGTGATCAGTGGGTAAACTCTCTTCCGAATTTCACTCTCCACACAGTTTCAGCTCAATGCAAAACTGCTTGTGTTCAGCAGAAAATGTCCTCCACTTCTTATTCCATGCTTATTTAAAGCTCCCCTTCATTATATTTACTGGTATTCTGACTTTAATAAATAATAATTGTATGCTTCTTGGAGGCTGTAGGCATCTTAACGCATAATTAATCATACAACCAAACCCCATGAGCCTTCAAATCATCATTAGAAAGAAAATCTTCCAGCCAACCACCTTGGAAAAAAAAAGATCCTTTCCCTCCCTTAATTGGTCTGGGAAGCACAGCCACAGCTCTCCCGAATGGATGTCTTTTGCACTGTACCCACAGACTTGGGCTCAGACCAAACCAGGGAAATAAATTCCAGAGAAGCACAGCCTCCATGGAGGCATGTCCTGCCAATACCTGTCTCTGCAGCACAGTCTGTCAGGTTGAAGTGACCGCAAGGAGAAGGAAGAGGGAGAGAAAAAAACGGAGCCTTTCTCCTCAAGTCAAATAAGAATAAATATGGAAAGTGATACTTCAAGGATAAAACACTACACATGGACATGAGCAACTTCACAAAGCTAACTGATGCATACTTCTGCTAAAGGTGAAAGTGTAAGGCTGCAGAAGTGCTTTAACCCTTTTTCTACCCAACACCTCCTTAAATCTGGAAAGTTAAACTCAATCTATTTTCCTTTATGGTAAACGTTAGCCTTGATTACAGCTGGACAGTCAGCATGTATCCGTAACAACAGCAGAAGGTTTCTTCTGGTCTACAAAACAATGTTAATCGCAGTCTAACATAAATGAGCACCAGGGCCACAGGCTGAGGGTTTTCTCCTACCCTGGCAGAGCTCCAGGTTAGCTCTGTCCCTGTGTACTATGGTAGCTCAGGACTAAGGGAGAGCTTGGAGAACTTAACCTCTCTGCTGGCCCCAGTAAGTGAAGAGAAAGTACAACCACCTGGGAGCAGAGGCATAATGTAGGGTCTCGCCAGTGGCTGTGGAGCATGTGGTCAGGCTGCCCTTGCTGCACCCCCTACATCCCCCCCTGAGCCCAGCCACAGTCTTTGGTGGGTCCACATAACACAGACATGGTGCAAAGATCTGTAAGCTCTGATTTCCCCAGTTAGTGACTCTGAAGCACCCTCCTAGCTCACTTCATTCACCTGTGGTCCTTGCCAGTGGCATGGCCCAATCACAGGGCTAACCCATGCTCACTCCTGGGAAGTAATAGTAGATAGCTTAGAAGACAGCTTATTTTCTTGGTATTTTAAATTCCCCTTCAGTTTTCACTTCTGCTACACAATGAAGTAAGGTCTAATATGTAATGGATTACCAGCAGGGCGGAAGGAGCAAATAGCTAACTTATTTGTTTTAGAAGGAGTACACAATAAAAAATGTGCAGCCTACTGTATTGTGCCCATGAACTTTATCCTTCTGGCTAGCATACAGTGTCCAAGAAAAATTTCCTGCTTCAAGAGTCTGCGACCTGGGGCTGGAGCCCAAAGACTCCCAAGAAGCTCTGGCAGCCGGTAACCAGCTGCATATCCTGAGGGAATGGCTAACCTGGCAGTGGTTTCCCTTACACTAAATCCTTATTGCTTTAACAAGTTTGCCTGGAAGTGGCTTGAACAGAAGAAAAGGGAATGCTGCTCTGATCAAGTGACTCACAGAAAGGGGGAGGGAGGTCTTAAGATACTCTTTGGAAAGGATTTCAAAGCTGAGCCTATCGTTCCAGGAAATGTTTACAGACTGAAAAAGAGGAAGTTTTGACTTTCATTGGCTTGTTCTGTTGCAACATGGCATGTTTACCAAAAATCCATAAAAAGAGGGAAAAGAAAAGCTCCCTTCTGAAGAAGAGCTGGGCAAGGAGGCAAAGGGAGTGTAGCTCTGCCAGTGGGAACTCTGCTTTAAAGATCCAGCCAAGAGGAGAAAATGAACTCCCTCCTGGCTCCGCAAGGCACACTCGTACCTCAGCCCCACAAACGTTTCAAAAAAGAACAAAACCGAGAGTAAATCAGAAGAGGCCAGAGCATACAGAGTATACTCTCACTGCAGTTTTTAGGGTCATACCTGCCACATACTACTTGCTTTACAGACACCAAAGATGACAGCACTCCTGCCTGGAGATGTTAGCAGTGTCTGGGAAATGGAACAGTTAGAGGGAGATTATATTTGGGGCTTGGGTGGTATTTTTTTTGTTCTTACAGATCAAACATATTCCCAACAACCAGCAGGCAAAGCAGGACTGTATGGATGCTCCTGTGGAAGGGCTCAAAAAACTCACGACACGTTTTAGACCAGTGGCTCCTAATTTATTTACAGCTAAGACTCCTTTGAGAAAATGGGCAGTGACCTGTGCCTTTATTCTTAGTCCATCATTTGCTGCATTTTGTCCCAAGCCAGTGTCATTTCATTCCCCTAATCCATGTGGGATTCCCCCTCCTGTCCCCTACCAAGAGGCTGCAAGATCCTCCTTTTTGGTGCCACCAGGTTGTTGGCAGTAGCATCACCCCAGAGGCAGAGCTCATGCCTCTCTCTGACCTCGTAGAGGTGGCAGGTCCCAGGGCTGTGACATAGCCACATTTGAGCAGCTCCTCACCCTGACCAAGCTCTTACCTCTTCAAAGAAGTGTTGTCCTTCCACCAGAAAGAGCTGCAGTAACAGAGGCCTCTGGAGGACTCATGTGAAAATAGCCCAGCAGAAAGTAAGGGCTGAGAGAACAGGGTGGATGTCCCTCAGACTGCACTGTCCCCCCCACTCTGAAGCCTCACAGCATTTCCTCTCTTTTTCCCCATCCTATAACCCTGGCTCCAAAAAAGATGGGAACACTTCCAAACAGGCCCCAGAGCTTGTTGGGAGGGAGGAGCGCAATGAAAACAAAGGCTCATGATAGGCCATGACAGCAGAGATCAACCCAATACCCATCAAAAGTGAAATCATGTTCATTCAGAATGACAAAAAGGCAAGGAGCCTGATCCAGAAGGAATAAAAGAAAGTTTGGGAAGAAAGTGAGCATTTCACTCCTGGAGATATGTGCCAGAAGACAACAGGAGATGCAAAAGTCTTCTTGCAAACCATATAGATTCATTTTCTTACACTGCAGGAAGCCTAATCGGGGGGGTGAAAAAGGTACTTTGTTCTGCAAACCATTTTTTTAAGAAACAGAAGTCTCACAGATGTCAACACTCCTCTAACCTGTGGACCCCTAAGTGGACTAGCTTTTGCTTTGGAAATGAAGGGTCCCTGCAGTTCAGTGATATAGAGATTTTGAAATCCTAACCTCTTTGACCAGATATTAGTCAAAAAGCAGTGCCAGAATGTGTGAATTAATAGGACCCATATGTAACTGCTTAATAGTAACCACTCGCTTAATCCTGTGTAGCTAAATGGCATAACAAAAGAATTAGCCAGTGACGTCCACTTAGGAAATATGATCCAATCAATACTATGATTTCTTTTTAACTGCTGAACTGGTTTTGACACATATAAAAATGTGGTTTCAATCAGACCAAATTGCACCACAAAAAAAGCGTTGTAAAGAAGGCCAGACCTGTGGGCTTTAAACAATGCACTGAAGTGAAGAACATTCACAATGGGATTGAGACTGGGAGCACGGGGGAAGGAAATAAGTGGTCCCCCAGTCATTATTACCAGCCATGAGATCACACAGACCTTTCATCTTATATTATCAATCTCCCTTAGTGCTGGACTTACAATAAAATATGTACTGCCAGGCAGAGCTGTAACAGGCGGAACAGTGAAATTCCCCTTGCTTTTCTCCTCCTCAGTGCCCTCATTTACATTAACTCCTCAGCAAACAGTAATAGCTAATGGAGCAAGACTGCTACAGTCCTGGTTCAGTGACACTGGCTAACTGGGAATACTAAAAGGATATTCAGAAACACAGACCAAAATTATAGCAACTGACACTTTAGCCTTAGTGAAAAAAAAATGAAAAAAAAAATAAGAAAATAAACCCTCCAGACTAAAATATTCCCCACAGCAGGGCCACTGCAGTGTGATATTTTTATGAAGAAAGCCCACAGATCACAGCTGATCTGATTTTCTGTATGTCCAAATGGGAGCTGAATGAAGCTTCGTCCTGGCGATGTCTCAATCCAAGTCCTCGACCCACCAGACACTGTAATTGTCTTGGCTCAGGCAAGACACAGCCCCTAAACAGCATCCCACCTGCAGCTTTAAGATGGCGCTTCATTAAACTGAATTATCTTTGTGCAAAATGTACAATATCCATAAGCACACACGAGCACCAACAAAGCCAATCAGGTTTGATGCCATGCAGGGATCAACAGCAAAGCTAACTGAGTCTTCACAGACCGACTGAAAGTAATGCATCTCCTGTGTATAGAAAAGCCAAAGAGGAAAAACAGGGCCAGAAAGAGCACACGCACTGAGCAGTACGTGGTGGATGTGTGTGTGTCCACCCCTGTACTTGTATGCCTGCATGCCTACCCTCTGACCGTGCTTGCAGACAGAACAAATACAGCTATGAGCTCTGCAAGCATGCAAAGTGCTTAAAAATCGTAAAGGCTATGGAAGTCCATGGGAAACAGGGCCACTTCAGCTGAACATATCATAAGTACCTGAAGAAACAGGCTGCCACATTTCTTCCAACAGGTTAGTACTTAACAGGCTGCCACATTTCTTCCAACAGGTTAGTACTTGTTTTACAGCTTCTGGCATTGCTGCTGTTCCCCCTGGAGCTGCCCCGATGGGTGCCGAGCCCAACACCTGCGGCCTTTGAGAGGAGCTGGCTCTGCGCTGTCCTCAGGGTGCAGCTGCATCACAGTCACTGCCCTGTCACACGTACGCCTCAGCAAGATCTGTATCACCCAGGCTTGCGTCCTCGTAATGCTCTGCTCGTAGCACCAGGGTGCTCAGGCGAAGCTGTCTGCTGCGGTATTTGGCCAGCCTTTTCAGGCTGTTTTGCAGGCTGCAAAACCAGGGTTGTGGCAGGCAGACAGCTATCGATACCGATACAGCTGAAGACTGGGCTGTATTAAAATATAGTCCCAGCAGGCTCTGCAGACCTCAGGTGGCATAGTCCCCCTTCTCCATCCAAGTCAGAACGTGAAGCAGTTAGCACTCAGCTGCTCAGCCTACCAAACATTAACTTTCCCAAACCATGTCAGGATCCGAAAGTTTTGTTAAAAAAATAACAAACTGCTGCTTTTAAAAAGCCTTGAATTTCTTGGCTATTTCCTTTCAAAGGTCACATGGAGCAAGTTTTAAGATTCAAAGAACTATTTTCCTTTTGGGATACTGCCTACTAGCTTCACAGCTGAGGGAGGATGGATAGACATGAGTGGGCTTCTTTGATTTGCTTTCTGAAATAAATATTCGTTCCCACACATCCAAGTCAAACATTAACAGTAATGCCTTACTCTAAGAGCCCGTAAGAACATGAAAGGTGAATGTGCAGATTTAGAAGAATCAGCTTTTAGAAAAAGGCAAATAAGACCTCAGAGAGGTCTTCACCCCTTTGTGCAAAAGAAGTCCCAGGCCACCCACCTCTGTAGTATCTAGGAGCAAAGAAAATGTCTTTATTGCTTTCATCTGTTTCTTTAGTTATGTTGCTCTTTGTTCATATGCCCCTCATTGGCTATGTCGGGCTGTCCTGAGAAGGACAGTTGCCAGCTAGGATAACAAAGTTTACACCAGAGAAAGAATGTTTACAGACATCAGTACAGTCCAAATCCCTCTCTCCAGAAAAAGAAGAGGCAGAAGAACCAATGTTTCAAGAAGCGATTTTTGCCCTAAACAGTCAAATGTTTCCTTCATGCTCATGAACAGCCTAGCACAAAGCTGAGGAATACCCACAGCTCACATGGGAGAAAAGGATGGGGCTGGGACACATCTTCTCCTCAGCAGGTACAACCTCATTTCAACACGAAAAAAGAAAGAGGTTCTGCAGCTGGATGTGCTGCTATGACCAAGCACACTGCACCAACTCAGCTCTACGGAGTTAAGCCAACACACTAATAACTACAGAGAAAAAAATTCCAGTCAAATGTTTGCCAAAGCTCTTATAAGAACTAGGAGCTGTTCCAACAGAGGTTATTCCACAGCTAGTTCAGCCTAGGAGTAGACTCATAATCTGGTGAACTGCAACACTGCAAGGGCAATCCCTCTGTTTCTGAGCATGAAGTTACTAATGCTTCTGAAATGGACCATCAGTGAATGAATACTGATGTTAACCCTGCAACAGCACCACAGCAATTAAAACAGAGCAGGAATATTAGCCACTATTGCACAAAGGAATACAAAAGGGTGAAGAGCTGATGGATTTATTCATATTTATTTTGGGTGAGCTAAAAGCAAATGTAAATTTCAAGCATGCTCCTCAGCTGCTTCCCATCCTTTCTAACCTTACTCACTACAAAAATCCAAATATAGTCTACTGAGCTTATAACTCACATTTACAATTCACTGGTCACTGTCTTAAGATGCTATGTGCTAGCAGAAACTCATGCACAGTTTTATTTATCAGTTTATACATTTCAGTCATCTTCATTTTTGTACAGTGGGCCACAAACAATGCAGGGGGGACGTCATCTCCTCTGCTCAAGAGAATGCAATATACCACCAACAAATCCTGCAATCGTTTCCTTGAGAAAAGGCAAGCTATACATGCTTGCTACACATTTAAATGCTTGTTGACGTGGATCAGTCCTGGAAGGCTGTGGATACACTTGCTTATGGGAGAGGCCCTCTCCCATTGCCTTCAGCCACTTGTCACCCTACTGCAGTTACTAGACACTCTTCTTACTCTTCCCTACTCCATCCCAGAAGGTAAGCAGCTCCCTCAATTGCTTCAGGCAAAAATTTAACTAACCCAGCTGATAACTTGGCAGTTCAAGATAAGCCAGTCCTTCTGGGTTTTAGTTCCTCTAAGACTGGTTCTACCCAAGTTTCCATAATGGTTTGACTACTTCAGCTGGGGGTGTGATGTTATACCTGTGAAATTAAAGTGGTAGCACAGACGTTGTTACGCTGATATAAAATATTTCACAATATAGTCATTTATTTATCCTTTGTGCTGAGAGTACCTGCAGCAGTGAAAACAGCTTTGCAATAGTACGAGAACATCCATACCAAGGAAACGATGCCATTTTAAGATTACTGCTTTCAAACCAATGTAATGAAAGCATTTTGTAAAAAAAAAAAAACAACAAAAAAAAACAAAAACTCCTGCCCTGAAAGCAGTCTTGTCCAAATATGGTCTGCCCCAGCCCTTTGTACTGGCTCCCACTCTGTATTGCAGTCCCTGTGTAACTCAGCAGCATCTTAAAATGTTCTCCCATGTGCAGCTGCAGCTGTCACACAGCTGGCAAGGCAAAGGTGGTGATGAGCACAGGCAGCAGGAGCCCGCACTTTGATGGCCCCCACCCCCTTCTCCAAAGCAGCAGGACCAGAACCTCAGCAGGTTTTATTCAATGCAGCCTGCCTTTCCCCCTTTCCCGTGTGCTGAGCAGCCGCACTTCCCACCCCCCAGCACAAACACAAGCATCGTAAGAATGAAGGGGCAGAGAGCAAGGAAACTGTTCTCATAGGCTCTCAGTATCACTTTATTAGGCAATTTATTTGGGAACACATGTGAGCACATGCTGTTTGGACCAAAGAGAAATTCATTGCTGTAAGCGGGGCGTGTGCACAGTCAATAAAATGAGAGCAAACTGCTCTGTCAAGAGCAGTGCCAGAGATGCCTGCTTACAAGCAGGCACGAAAACGGCTCAGAAGGATGCGTTTTAATGGGGTGAGAAGATACTAATGCGCTGTTTCAATCCTGGCATCCCCACCACAGCTGCCAGAAAGGAGCTGCCAGATGGGATTGTGGGGAATGCATATGAATTACAAACTTTTCCGCTGATTATCCAGACAAGACCACCCCTCCATTCCATTGGAGGCTTCACAGCCAACACCGGTGACTTGGAAAGTGAAGTTATACATCCTTAGCTATTCAGTCTGGGTTTTAGATTTTATAGTTTTTAATTTAGATCCTCTTGATTAATCCTTCCATCTTCCTTTCCTGCTGTGCTGGAAACTGTAATATATCATGAGCAGAAAACAGAATTGAGGGGGAGGGCAGGAAGGGAAAAAGAACAACAAAACTACAAAAAGTGATCAGGTCAGCCAGAGCAGGCAGCGATAAGAAGAATATGAAATGTCAGCAGTAAAAGTACAGGCTGAAGGGACTGGCAGAGCAGAAAACCAGCAGCGGGGTGTAGGGGTTTTCAGCAGAAACAACAAATCAATTCAAGGCATTGTCATAAAATACTCCTTCATACAGAGATCAACACAACACTCCAAACATGGGTGGAGAATAACATCTTTGCTCAAACTACAGCTAGAGTTACCCCCTAAGCTTTTCCACAAAAGACAGAAAGGGAAGCTGAAGTGAACTGGCCAAATATTGGCAGTAAGTAGTAACTCCACCCTGCTTTTAGCTATTGGCAAGGAAATGAACACCCAGCAGAATACAGCAGATTTTTATCAGAAACTATTTTTTCAATACATTTTTGATATTAAAAAAAAGAACAGATTACAATTTTATAATGGTAGAAACCAAATTACTAATCAAGCTGTCACCCTCCAAGAAAATCCAATAACCACAGCCAGTAATGTTATTAATTGCATACAGTGTTTTTCTTACAGCCCAAGCTCCTGGAGTCAGGTGATAGAGTGGAAGCTAAGATTATCATTTTAGTGAAATGAAAGGAAAAAAGAGGAATTAAATCTTACAATTGTGGAGAAGCATTTAGAGATGATAAAATGTTTCCAAGTAGAGAAGATTTTAAAATACACCAAATGCATTACTATGTCTAAAATCTATTTGTTTTTTAAAACAAACATCAGTGTTTTAAGACTAGATTTTTACTATCTGGATGTTGCAACTTACTTTAAACAGACCAATAATGTCAAAGACAATAAATCTGCTTCTCTGGACTTCTTTCTAGCTTGATGTTTCAGAGCAACCTGCACCAATCTTCAGTTTCAGTAATTGGATCCTCTGAATTAAAAGTAACAGTAAGAGCCAATGCTTTATCTATCATCCCTGCTTACAGACTCTTGGATAAGGGACCACTCATGAAACAAATACTTTCTGTGAGTAGTCCAAAGAAGAGAAATGAGAAAGATGGATGTCTTAAAAAATTACCTAAGAGTACAAAATGAAAGAACTGGCATTGCTTAGTCTGAAGAAAAGAGGAGGTGTAGGACAACAGTCTTCAAATATATTCTCTCTACCATGGAGAAAAGACAATTTTCTATGTTCATGATGAACAGGGCAGTAAGTAACAGGCTTACATCACAGAGAATTCCATTTGGATAGCTGGAAACACCTTCTAATGATAAGAATAGCAAAGCCCTGGAAGAGGCTGACCATGAAGTCTTCAATATCAGAGGCTTTTCAACATAGGTTAAACAAACATCTTCTGAGAATGACATTGGTACAGTTGATCCGCCTCATGGCAAGGAGATGGACAGCATGATCCTTTGAGGTCCCTTCTAGCCTGAGCTGCCTATGAATGCACGAATTGTTTATTAAACCAAAACTACTTACATTTTAGAAAATCTGTGTTTTATTCTGCCATATAATATGAAATAACCTCTGAGAACAAGTTAGTTTCTGGGAGAAATCTCCTTTGCAAATAATTCCTTTTCATAAAAAAAGAGGAATTTTCTAGCTTCCATCTTTAAACTGTAGCAACAATATTTGCTCACTAGTCTCTTTCCTGTATCAAGGTGAAAAGCCTACAGAGCATTCCTTCTAATGAAAACAAAAGCTTAAAATTACCACTTTCTCCTTCCCTGATCTTTTGTCTCTTTTTCAGATCACTTGTGGACGTCTTACTTGCTCTCCCCTTTGATGCTCTTCATCCTCACAGTAGTTATACTACAAGGGAAATCTTCCCCCATAGTTTCATTTCCACCTCTCTGCTATGCAAATATGTCCCACTTGCATTTGTAGCTGACCTTCCTCCCACCTCACACCCGAGGATTGATGAAGCCTCTCCCTAAAACACTCTCTAGATTTTGCTTGCATGGACATGAAGGAGTAAAATACAAGCAGATCATCCAGGCAGTGGTAAATGAGATCTCAGAATGGGAATACGCCACAAGCTCATTCCACTTCCAAGGAGACAGTGAGGAAATGTCACAAGGCTCAAGCCCAGACAGTGATCCACAATTGTGACTCTGTTTAGTACATGCGAGCATTTGCCAAGAGTAGCATGAACTGATGGCATGATGTAGCAAAACCCCTCAAAGTTGCTCAAGTCTCCCTTTACAGGATTACCCCTCTTCTCCCCAAGACCTGACAAATAAATTAATCTGAAAACTTCTCTCCTTAATAAATTCAGTGCAGCTCTGCAACATCACAGGGATGGTAGCACAGTCTTCTTTCTTTTCCACCAAGAAAGAAATGGATGACCCAGTGAATTCTCTCCATCATGACACACTGGTATAGGCAAGTTTTCTTCCCAGAAGTGCCACCTTTCCTTTAAATACACTTGTGATGAGCAGTAAGGGAGAGGATGCTCCTGGACAATGTGTCAGACCCAGCTCTACCATCCCAGGCAAAGTTCTCATAGGATCAGGTAGTGACAGCGGTCAACAAGACTGCCATCAAAATGTGGGTGGCATAAAGGGCCAAGGGATCAAAAAGAAAGGATGTCTGGAGAAAAATAATTGTTTAACATAAGTAAAAAGAGAAGATGAGGAGCGAAATGGTGAAGCTGTTGTATACCCCATCAGAGACGTGAAATGGTAAATGTTCTTCACAAGTTCATAACAAATCCTTGTCTGGGAGCAAATAATTTGAAAGAGAGTACTTAGAGGTTACAAAAATATGGTATGATGCATGAGGGATTATAAAAGCAGGAGATCTTTCAGGCATCCACATTACCTCCCAAGCAGACAGGATTATTTCCCACCATTTATCAGTAATGCGTTTACACTTAGAACAAAAAAAAAATGCTCCTAATACAGTTATCTTTATTGTAGGGCTCCTGAACAGCTAGGCTCACAGGGGAGAGAGTGAAGAGGTTTAAAAAAAAAATTGAGAAGAAACTATTGTTATAGTGTTTTTAAATGGTTATTAAAGACTTTTGCATCCTATTGTAATGAGCATGTCTGACACCTGTGAGACAGTTGCTGCTCTTTGGAGGACAGCAGATTTCAGACAAATGGTCTCTTGAGACCTGACACAGCTCTGTTGTGTCAAAGGCACCACAATGACCAGACAAACCTTAATGTTTCCAAAGAAATAATTGGATTCTTAGGTTGCTGAAGCATGCACTAGAAGTTTTCCGAACAGGGTGTACCCTTTTTGGCTCTAGCAACTTTTAGAGAGCCCTAAGGAAGGCCTCATGCCTTTCATTTATATTTTTGCAACTTTCTGATTAAAATCCATACCTGGCCTAAGGAAGTGACTGAAAAAAAAAAAACTTTCCCAATTAATGTCACCTGCTAGATCATCAGACATTGCAGGTTATCAAATATTAAAAACAACCCCTTAGAAATGCAGAGTTGGTTTTATTAACCCTAGAAGATGGAAGTATGCGTGGGAGAAAAGATTACTTCAGTGCAATAACAGGAGCCTTTAACTTCGAGTGATTTTCCCTGAAGTATTTCACCTCAGCATCCTTTCTCCACTGGCCAGGTACAGCACTGACAAAGGTCACTGCTCTATTTCCTGAACTGTTTCAGCCTTTTTTTTTTGTAGGCACTATCTCTTGCAGTGAGACTGGTGGAGACAGAGGAGGGAGGAGGGTGCTGCCAAGCTAATAAGTAACTTCGGGGACAGTGAGTGCAGTCACATAGGAAGGAGAAGTGCAGCCTCATGGTCTGTTCTGCTGTTCTCCCATGTGCCTAGGTCTAGCTTATTAACAATCCCTCAGAGTTCTCTCTTTATGAAAAACTTCAAGCAGTTTTTCATGTCATCCTCATGCACAACAGCAAAATGCCACAAGTTGTACAACATAGGAAAGCCAAAACAAGTCTCCTCTCTTCCTTATCCTTCTCAGCAGCTTGCGGTCTGCATAACGGAGGGAGGGAAGGTGGGAGAGTTGTTCCCCCCTCCCACTCCCCTCTTGTTTTGCCCTAGGCCTCCCATAAGCTACCAACAAATATCAGATTGCTGGCTCAGCTGGAGCATTCACTAAACAGGAGATAAGGATTACTTACATAGGAACTATAAACCCATCATCAAAATGCCTGTAATTGCAGGAGAAACCAGCTGTCCAAAATGCAGAGGTCTCAGCTGAGTTTTGTCCACAGCCACAGGGCTTTTGTTTTTCACCTCCCCCCATACTGGTTCAAAGAGAATTAAAAATCCACCTTTAGCTCAATTAGTAGGGGTCATTTCCTCTGGTAGTCACTATCTCTGAGTAAGAGCGTGAGCATCTGCCAATTAACTACATAAAGACAAGCACAAAATCCAAGATTGTGAAAGGCTTTCAGAGGTGATGCCTCTGGTACAAGCCTTGGCTCCCTACCTACTTCTGCAGGTGATAGTGTAAAGTGCCTCACCTCTGTCCCTTTGCTCTCTAGTTCAGCTTGTCTAAGGTCTACCAGACACACATGCACTTACAAGGAGCTTTCCATTAGAAGCAGGGCTTTCACCAGGGTACACAAATACAAGAGCAGATGTAAGCTATCTTTTCCCCAAAACTGCCTCATTTCACTGTCCCTCTCTCCGTACTTTACCTTGCTTTCTTTGCACCCAACAGTGACCTAAAGTGTTCAGCTATAAGATCTGGACAAATATTTCCAGCAACTTATAAAAGCCAAAGTCAAGTAACAGCCCCTGTGCTTTGGTATGTCAGAAGTGCTTGATCTCAGTAGCACGCCAGCCCACCTAGGAGTAAACAGGAGTCATTTTTCATATACTTTCACAGAAAGGAGGACAAATGGAGGTTCATGCCTGATAAAGCAGCCATCTCAGCCTCTGATTGAGTCATGACGGCTTCTTCAACCATGATAGCATGGTATTAAGGAATTCTATTTTTATGCCTCTGTCTCTTTCTTCTGCAGTTTCATTTTACATTTCAAGCTCAGAGTTTTATTATTTTTTTTTCTTTAGCCATTATAAAAAATATGGATCATTTATACCTCTTGAAAGCCCCAGTGACAGGTACAGTTTGTCCTGATTGATGTTGACTTTAAGTTGTTTTGCAGAAACTAAGTAAATGACATACTATGAACAGAAAGGGCTAATTAAAGAGGACAGAGAACCTGAAGGCTGCAAAGAGCCACCGGTCAGATGAAAGCTAAGTCTCCAGGTTTAAAAACATGGATGGAAGCTTGTAATAAACAGCTGGTTTATGCCCAACTTAGATAAGGGGCTAACAGACCACCAGTGCTATTAGTGAGTCAAATTTTGCATCCATTCGTCTGAGGAAAAGATGATGTTGTTCCTGGCCAACAATTCACTCCTTGTGCTGTTCAAAGCAATGACAGATTGACAGAGCTGCAGTGCAGGTAAGCATAGAGCAGAAAGCCATCCAGAAACAGCTAGCATCCTCATACTGTATTGTATGCATCCATCATATGGCAAGATAAGAAATGGAAAAGCAACTTCCTGTGCTTGTGAACAAAAATAGACATTTGAGTTTGGTTATTACAGCTGTAGTGTTCTCCCACTCTCAGCTCCGTGCCTTTTTTTCCCATACCACCCACGACACTTGGAACAGCTTCCAATTTCCTTTTTACCTAATGCCCTAAATCTCTGCAGAACCTATTTTCTCCCTGAAGCCTTCCTACATCAGTCAGATTTGGTCTAGTGTCTTTGCACCATTTCATAGCCAAATTGTTATCCTGGTGCTGGTAAGCTACCTGCAACAGGGCTGTATCTCCTCCAGTGTTTGTAAGGCGCTACATGCATTTATGCAGTGCTGTATGCAATAGGAATCTGAGAATGACTTCCCGCATTACGTGCCATCTTATAGCACGTGCTCTCTAGATTTCATTACAAAGAGCCCTAATCCTCACACAGTCATGCCTAAATCTGTCTGCTGCTACAGCTATGACACCAGCATGGCGATGAAGCAGCTGTGTGTGGGGAGTTCAAAAAAATGCAGCAAGCTTCTTTTTTGTTCAGCATCCATTTTGTCTCCCTCACACTTAAGCTACTTGCAGTAAAGCAAATAATTCATGGTCTCAAACATATATATGTTAATTTTGCTGTTAATGTTATTATTAATGTTTAATTAGTCTTTGCTCTGAAGATGAAAAACAGTGAAGCACATAAGTTAGGCTCCTGCAATTACTGTGATTGCACTTACAAAACCGGCTAATTGCACTTGCAAATTACAACTTAGCTATTTGCACATGTACTGCCGCAGTCTGCCGGCACCACCATGATAACTGTTATAGAGAGCCTGGAAAAAAACCTAGGGTGAATTATAGTAATTGTGTGGACCGTTATTGGGTCTTTATTTCACTTCCTACACGCTAGGATTTTCCAATTCTGTTCCCATGGCACAAGGGGTTTCAAGTTATTGTATCCCATGACGCATGTGAGAGCTGGAGCTGTTCCTGGGGCTGCAGACCCGAGAGGTGCCGTTGCTGCATCCCTCAGCTGACACGAACAGAGAGGTGTTCAGGTGAGGCGGTGGGCACGTGCCTTCCCTCTCCACTGTTGGCTCCAAGAGGCATTGCCTCCCTGCTTCCAGGTGTGAAATCCAGCTGGCTCACCCTCTCTGTAGTGCACCCACACTCACGGAGGGCTGGTGATCCTCACGCCCTGCTTTCAATGTGCAACAGTTTCCTAGCACTGCGGTGGCTCAAAAGCTGGATGTGGGCTGAAAGAGTGGTGAAGCACAAAACAAAGCTCTCAGACACATCCTCTGCAGAATTTCGTATCTTGGGCTAAATGACTGTTGCAAAATGGTCTTTTTGGCATACCTGTTCATGCTTTTCAATCGTACACAGAGTGCTCAGAAATGCCACCATATCCTTTAGGGAGGTGGTGACACCAAGGTAGCTTTAAGCCTTACCCCTCCTATCACACCATGTCCTCAGAAGAGGACTGGAGCATTTGTACTGTGTTCAGGTAGCACATCTAATTGCACAGAGCTCCCTGACAGCTCTATCTGGCTATACTCAAAGCCATCACACTGTCGCAGTGATGCAGAGAGGACGAGACCTGTCAGTGGCCTCCCTGAAGCACTGCTGGAGAGAGTCTGCAGTGCCTCTGTGGCACAATTCAGTCATATTTGACAGGACATTAATATAAGTGTTAATAGTTGTTAATTTTTCCTGATGATTCATTATTAAACGTACATGACCTGGATGTCTGAAGGTAGCAGGAACACAAGGGCCGATGCAGACTTTCCTGATGAGCAGATTTCAATATGCCTGTTTTGCAGCAGTTATGTTCTCTAACAGCAGCAGGGCCTTTGAATCCTTTCCCCTCCCCCTCACAAAATTAAACATTTGCTTGTTTTTCTAATCTTGCTATAGACAGCCTCCACAGGTCATGCACAGAAATGAGGACACAATATTAAAATCAATCTGCCCCGCATACTCATTTAAATGAAGGGGAAAAAGCAGAGCCACAGGGCAGAACTGCAGGACTGGAATAAAAACCAATAAAGTGCCCCTTCTCTAATTTCTCTGAAGGTCTTTCTAGAGTTTTATTCCCAACAGTGCTCCTTAGATGCCTCGGTTTGCCTGCAGAAACACTTGATATTTCTGTAGTGCAAATCAAAGGGAATTAAACATTAAAGCACTGTGATAGCATAGCAGGTCTGCTATAGGAGCAAAACTGGTTAACACAGCACTGAAGTTTATGAAGCAGTGGACTGGACTTTCTCCTTCCTCCTCCTTTCTCAGATGCATTTACTTATTTATTGGTTCATTCAAGCATCCTTCGGCACAAAGCAGAGAATTCTTCTTCCAGTATAGCTCAAGTTATATTGGTCTGGCACTTGGAATTTTCTGCATATTGCATGACAAGAGTTACATACACACAAGCTGTGGGACACGCTGCATTCTGATGTGTCCTCACAGACGGTGCTTTCCAATACTCCCTTATTAAAAGGCAGCACATTAACTGAAGGATCCCAAACACTCCTCAGAAGAGGAATCCCTCCTCCTTTAATGGAAGGCTAAGGGGAGCATAAGCACCCACTGCCTGAACACCATTACCACCGATCTTCTTCCATCGCAGGGTATAAAAAGCATCAAAGAGATGTCTTATTCACAGCTGAGACCCTGAAGCACCTTGCACTGATTCCCAGTCTCTTATCTGACTCACAGAGGGGCTGGCAAACAGACCAGAGATGGCAAGCAGATTTCTGCAGTCAGCTTTCTGCAGCCAAGCTCAGCTTCTTCCCCTCCCTCTTGACCATACACACTCCCTCCTTGCTTTCCCTTGCCAACCCTGCAAGATTAAAAATGAGAGAGAAGCCAAGGACTTGTGAACACCAAGGGGAGCAGGCACTCACACAGGTACCAAAGGGTCTACAGAAACCGACTCCACCTTCAGATATAAGCAAAAAGAGTTTGGCATCTGCAATAAGAGACCCAGGAAACCAAACACAACCACAACAAAAGCTGGAGCTTAAGGAAAGAAATGAAAGGCGTAACTCAGAGGAGCACACTAGAGAGCCAGCAAACAAAATTAATTCTTAAGGCCAACTGAAGGGAGAGACTGTAGCCAAGGCCTTGACTTCCATATAGTAGAAATCTGCACTTCAAATTAAGCCCAGAGGAAGTTTATCCACTGGAGCTGAATAATGAAACCATCATTCAAAATGATTTCATGTAACTTTTGTGGCTGGCTTTTTTTTTTTTCCTTCAAGAGAGAAGCTGCAAGGCACTTTAAAGCTCAACTGTATTAAGGTTCATGGGGGCTAAGTCATCTGGAGAAGCTCTGATTCCCTCTGGGCATTTTGATGATTCTGACTCCCTTCCTACACATTTTTGTTTCCCTCTCTCAGCACATCACATTCATGGCTATTAAACCTTGACCAGCAAGGGCTGAGCAGGTGAACATGATTCAGAGTCCATCTTTATTCCTTTTAAAAATATTTAGCAGGTTCTCTAAAGATGTTTTTGATTAATTATTATGCTAGGCAAAAAGTTCAAAGCCTCCCTCAGCACAGGTGAACCCATTCCTTGCCCTGTTTTCAAACTGCAGACATTAATTTCACAGCTAACTTTACTTCAGAAGAATGATTTTGTATAATCAGAGAAATTGCTCTATATCTCCACTATATGTCCCCCCACCAACGCAAAGAAGAGATGCAACATGTATATATATATCTGGGATCGTCGCCAGATGAACACCTCTGCCAAATAACATTCAGCCATGTTCCTGAAGAGATGGCAGGGTACTCATACCCACTGTCACTAGGTTGAGACCTAAAATACACTATTTTAACACAAGGCCACATTGGAAAGGAGAGGCAGGAAGGACATACAAACATCCCAGGTCAGTGCTTCTTTTTACTTCAACAGATAAACATACAGAACTGCACAGGCAGCAAGCCAGAAAGCTCATACATAACCTTGCTCAGAAGCTGGCAGATCAGGTTCCTTTTTTGCCCTATTTTTATTATTATTATTATTTTGAGGAGAAAGTATTGTGGCGAGCCAGCATTGAGGAAAACAAGCATCAAATGTGTTGTAGTAGCTATACTAATGTGAAGACAGGATGACATTTTTAAATCTTATGTTGATCTATTCTCTTTCAAATATTCTGCATGCATTCTCCCTCCATCTTCACTTTCCTCTGAGAGTACTGTCACAGCAAGTACGCACTATCAATTACTTACTAAAATCCTTGGCTGCTTCTGCTCTGATTTCTGACTATAAACATGAATGTGCCTAGTCAAGATGAATGGGTACATCATTGACTCAAACAAGTGCTTCTTTGATTGATAGGCAGCTTAAATGGCCTTCAATGCCTACTTATTTTGATTTACATTAAGTGCCCAAATTCCTCTCTAAAGTCAGGGCCCCTCTGACCTATGTATTAGCCAGTGTGTGTGAACACACTACCCCTCCCCTAAGAGTTTCATAACCTAAACACCTATGAAAAGTAGAGATACAAAGAAGTGAACCAGTCTGCTTGCCACCACAGAGTACAGAACATAATCCGTATCTCCTGCCTCTCAACAGGGATGGTGCCACCTTGTCACATTGCTGCAAGCTTTGAAATAGCTTTCACCAATACTGCTAGTGATGCAGGTTGACCCACTGAGGCTGGCTCTTTCCCACTGCATATTAGAAGATGGAGATCTGTTAAATACTCTCTTACTATTTCTTTCTCCCACTCTCACTGGTCGTTATTATCCCTCAAGAGAGGTTATGCAACTAACAAAAAAAAATTACTATGTTCTATTTGCTTAAACAGAAGATACAAAAAAACCCAGAAAAAATGTATGTAAAGAGATTTGAGGAGAGCTTGTTTAAGCCTATATCTTATCAATCTAGGTATTTAACTTTGTTTCTGAAGAGTTCTCTCTCTGAATGAAGGTTTTTATTGACAGTAAACGTTTGGCTTTTTTCCCCTTAAAATTAATTCTGAGAAAAGCTTGTATACTCCTCTGGTAAACTGCTGATTTAGAGAGCAACAAGAGGATAATAATAACCTGACACCACTTTCTCTCAAGAAAAAACAATAAAAAAGCAAGCATCTCCGTTCCCCAAGACACCGATGTGTGTAGTGTGGCTAGTCCTCTTATTTCACCCCTGTAAACATTGCCCTTCTCAGCAGAGTCAAGGACATGAATTTTTACTAAGCGCATTTCAAAAGGCCTCTAGATGTTCTACCCTCCTGAAGGGCAGCAGCTCCCTGTACACATGAAATTTCTGCCAAAGCTCAGTTCTAACTATAGGTTTATGTGCCATTTATGTGCCTGCATCGGAACCTACCTCTTTTTTCCCCCCCTGGGGAGCATCCCAGGTTTTATACTTGCTGCATTCCTCTTCCCTTCCATCGCTAACCTGCCACACTAGGCTCAAATAACACCTGGCTACTTTCATTTGCAGCAGTAATGCTTCATTGCATGTTACAGCATATGCAGTTGAACAGAACTAGATGGAACTATACCTTTGCTGTAACACCTCATAGGTGACTTCCACAGAGCAAAGCACTCCACATGTAAATAGACGAAAAGCACCAAGAACAACTCAGGTCCACCTTTATCTCGGACTGGATCTGTTTTGCGGTGTAGCTGTGGCATACATTTGGGTGTAGGATTTCTTACCCTGTTTATTTTCAGGAATTACCCAGCTGTAAGAAATTTTATACCGGGAAAATCTAGCTTAATAACGGACCACATGAAAGCATTCAGTTAATACAGCAAAGGCCACATTTTGCTGTCAGTAGTTCAGATACTCAGTGCAGACAGACAGAAACATCAGAAGCCTCATTTAAATTGCCCTCTAGAGAAAACTCCCCAAACTTGTTATTTAGCAACAGCATTACCGTGACAGATACACAAAGCACACTCCATGTTACAGTATTACATAAGCTAATGGAAATTATTTGCAGGAGTGATGGTGGAACTGTTTGTTCCATTGACTGGTACAGTCTTTGTCTCTATGGTTTTCAAATGCTGCAACTCGCATTTAAAAATACAAATAAAACCATAAAGGGCGCTGGATACACATGGACCATTATGGCAGGGTTTTATGATTACAATGGGAAACAGGTAATACTTTGGTAGGGACAAATCTGGGACAGAGCAGAGGGAGAATTTTAAATCGTATGCATGCACTTCTCAGGGACGCAGACCTTTTTAAAGCACATTTCTAGCCCTCCGTTATCAAAAACTTTAAAATATTCAGACATGATTAGACCAATAACTTCCCTACAAAGCCCAATGAACGAGGTATGGCATTTCAGCTGTCTCAAAGACATGACTGCAGAGTGAAGCCTAGGGGAGGAGAAGAGACTTTAAGCTTCACTGACATATACTCCATATAAAAGGCATGCTAGGCAGACTTTTTGGGCCAGTGGTAATCAGCAAGAACATTAAAGCTTAGCTCTACTGTAACCGTGGAAAAAAATCTCTTTTATTCTCTAATAGCAAAAGCAGTCACAATGGCTGCGGTGAGCAGCCAAGTGAGGGGCCACTTAACTCTCCAGCCCTGTCCTACTGAAGCCAATGATGCTACAGCAACTACGACAGTGAGTGAGCTTGGCTTGCCAGAGCCCCAGGACACCAGCATGCTCCTAAGCTGTGTAGATATGCTCTGCTTTTGCACCACCTGGTTAGGATACAGCTTAAGCAGAGATGGATCTAATGAAAATGTTCCTCCTCACCAAAAGCACGCCAGTGAACATAAAAGGGTGCTAGTGATAGGTATTGGATAAACACGTCACCAGCCTCCCGACTCACACGATAAGGAAAGCTGTTGCAGTTATGAGGTGCTTGGTGTTGCTAAAATCAGTTGGCAAGAGGCTCACATCTCCTGCTCAGGTTTATATTCTTTTCTCCTTGCCATGTTTGAAATTCTTCAGTTGTTAAAAGCAAGATTGCCTTGCTGACTGTCAAGTCATTCAAATCCCAGATTTCGCTTCCCATTAAAAAAAGCACATGATGATAAGAAGCAGGGCCTTATTTTATCCCAGCAGAGATTTTCCCTCAAATTAATCATTCACACTATAAGCAATTAAAGAAACTGAAATCTATATACGGCACTTGGATAGATACTGCACTTGAGTATATGTAAATAGGCTCCAGTGCTAGATCATCTGCTGCTTGAACAGGATTTCAATTACCTTATGATCAATTGGGAATCTTACTTGGATGACATAGGGCCCCTTCCCAAATTTAAAACACACAACTTTAAAATGAGCTTCATTCCTTCAAAGTAGACCCCAAATAACTAGACAGAGCATCCTTCAGAGGTTGTTCTTAGCTGTGGTTGGCTTAAAGAAGGTTTATATCTCTGTGAAACTCACATTAAGAAACAAAAACAGAACTTTGCCATGAGTAAGGTAGAACAGAGGCTATCAAACACCTCTCAGAAACACACATCCTTGAAAAGAGTTTGGATACTCCATCCTCCTGCTTCGCACCCTCTGTTGTTTATGTGCCTCATCCCTCAGTGCTACCTTAGTCAAGAGACCCGATGGGCCCAAAGCAAGTTTGATTTTAAAGATTATTGAAAGCAGCAGTCTTGAGAGAAGAATCAGGAGAAAACTTCATGAAGTGCTCCCTTGAGGAAAATCCATGAAGTCTTCCATCATACGGTGAGGACTTGCTCCCACTAAGTACCCAAAGGGTCTGGCTCCAAACCCTGCAAAGACCTTGTGAGACCACCTCATATGTAGAGTCACAACTCGTGTCTCTCTCAAAGCCATCTGACAGGATGATACTTCAAGTGTGGGTATTTGCCTACTTGTCCTGCAGTCTTCATGACTGGCACAGCTACTCTGGGGAGGGAAGCAGGGAAGCAGTCACCTGGCACTCGGTGTGTGGGGAAACATCCAGGTAGACATACACAGAGCTAAGAAATGCAGCAAACAATTCAATATGAAAAACAGAGGCCTGGGTTTTAGCATGTACTTGGAGCTTCCACAACTCAAATTCTAATAGTATGGGCTTAAAATACAGAAAAGGATCATGGAAAATAACAGGAGAGAAATCCAATGCTCTGCCTCAATGAAAGCATTTCCTAAGCTTTTAAGCAATGGCAAAATGACCTATATGCACTGCAATTAATGAACACCTTTCCTCTGTTCCTGGAGCCAGAAAGCCTGCACATCATCACAACAACATTATAGGTCTCATTTTGTACGTGTTGTGAGCATTGCTATGTAAGACTGAGTTTGCCATTCCATCCTGGAAGTGCTTGGTGTTTTGGGAAGCTACCAGCTGGTGTTTGTTACCTGTTAGGACCAAGGTGTCAAGCATATGATGATGCTGCTTAAGCAAGTAAAGAGGCTCTTGCTGGCATAGAAGCAAACGAGCAGCTTTCCCAGGAGTGTTTTTACAGGACATCAGCTCAATATTAAAAAATAAAATAATAAAAATAAATCAAGGATTATGTATGATGAACAGCTGGAGAATGTTAAACATATTTTACTTTAGGTTTGGCAGGGTTTAGTAAATCATGATTTAATCACACTCCCAGGCCATCACTGTAAGTGAACTCTGGAAATGCTCAATAAGACATAAAGAACGGATAAACAGAAGAATGGAAAACACGTTTTACCAGGAAGGACACAGCCATTTGTTATTTAGCTTTGGAGTGAAACAAATGTGAGGAAGTCTCAGAAAGGAGAGTTGAGAAGAGATATGAAAGAACACCATGTCACCTTCCTTCCTTGATCATGGGCACACCTCAGCTGCAAACCCGGCTTGGATATCTGGGTGGGTGTCCCCACCCTGCACGCACAGACAAGAGCTGTAGGCTCCAGAATCCATTAACATGAACTACCCATTCCTTACTGGAAGAATACTTCAATGTCAGAAAACACTGCCAGCCTTTCCAAACAGCTAGGCAGTGTATAAGCCCAGATAAATTAATATTAGTTCCATCTAAGTTTTGAGGAATTCTGTCATATGCTTTACTGAAGATTAAGGGACAAGTGAGTGAAAGCTGTAAAACTGACTTCACTGGCACAAGGTTTAGCTGTCTGAGCACTGCATTTACCTTATTCAAGCAATTTTAATAGTTGTTATAGCTAAGCCAATGCTCTGATTTATTCTTTATTAACACCACTTGCTCATTTTTTGTGGTTTCATTACCTCCTAGAAGCCAGAGGTTTATAGGTTCTGGGCCAAATTCAGAAGCAAGGCTTGTAAAACTGATCTAATTTATACTTGGGTAAATTATATTCTACAAGATCTTCTTAACTGCAAAAGTAATGGGAAAATACAATGTTAAACTGGAGGTCAAAGTGATTAAGTGTGATTTGTTGCACAAGCTACACCATCTTTTGCCCTCCTTTTAGCTGCTGGATTGAACCAAGGAATCACAAGAAGATCCATACTAGGTCAGACCAACAGTATGTTCAGCTCAGCACCCTGTTTCCAGTCCTTTGACTAAGCTTCTAGATTATAGGACATCATATTACATGGGACTGCAAGACAGCATAGAAGCTTGCTCCATCCACTCCGCACACATTTGATGTGGCAGCACTTCCCAAAAAATAAGCAACGGCACCAGCAATTGAACAAGCAGTGTTCAAAAAGAACATGCAGTGACTTTTTTCTGGAACACCCCATTTCCACCAATGTGCCCCTCAGGAATTTTCTGGGGTAGAGCAGATGCCCCTGTATTTATCAGTGCTCAGTAGATCACCTTCCATTAGTGGATCTAGTTGCTTGAGACTCCATGTATCCTTTTAGTATCCCAAAAAGTTGAGGTGAAGAGCTCCCCAGTTGCTCAAGGACTCACCCCACATAGTTTTGAACTTATCACTTGTTAGTTTGCTTTTATGTCCAACATCTCTCTACTGTACCCATCTCTTCTGGTTTCCTTGGTGATAAACTATAGTACAGCAGGGTTCTGATCAGCTCAATACCGTAAATTTTTCATGGCTTTAAGTTCAACATTTCCTTCTTAAATCTTTTTTTTTTTAGTATTGTTTTACAAGAAATAAGTATAAAAAAATTAAGAATTCATTTTCAGAATCCATTTTTCACATACTTGTGACTTCTTACATGGTGAATGTTTACATTGTGATGTAAACATTTTAAAACCTTGTTGTTTTCTACCCTTCACGTCTCAAGTTTTTCTAAGAACGACACAAAAATTTTGGAGTTTTCCATAATAAAATTTTACACTCTAATTGTCCAATTCTTTTTCCTCACTTAGTACATATCTTCCTGTTCGTTGTGAAATTACTGCTTCCAGGCTATGCTGACGTAAGTGAAGAAAACCTTATCTACTGTCTTTTCGTTCTCTCCTCTGCCCTGAAACAAACTCCTCTCCCTTGCTTAATCATGTGCATGTTACAAAGAAGAAAAAAGTTATATAAAAACTTGCAATACAAATAAGTTTGTCAAGCTTTCTATTTAAAGGATAGCATGCGACCAAGTGGAAAACATAGGTTCTTGTCTACACAGCTAAAGCTCTCAGCAAGAAGCTAGATCGTCTTCAATTGTTTTTGCAAAACATTCATGCACAGCTGCTTGATTACTTATAATGGTTTGGCCAAAAAGATTGTTATAAAAAAAACATAGAAGTGAAGGCTCAAGGGCTTTCTTACCTATGTGAGAATGATATTTTTTCAAGCCTGCTCTTATGAAACATCAAGACTTCACAACTTCCAAAGCAAGATGGCACAGCTGGCAGAATACAATAAACCAGTCAAGGAGGTCCACGCAAGCACAATTCATTACTAATAGGGACTGCAGATGGGCCATGCTTTGAAACTCAGATACCTGAAAATTAAATACAAGGAGCTCACAAGTCAGTTGTGATGGACTTGCATGCTAGCAGTGTAACAAAAATGGCACATTTGCAGAATATGATCCATTTTTCCCCATGGAAATGGAGGTTTCTAAAAACAAACAATCAAATGAACAATTTTAACACACACTCAATTTGTCCTGTCTTGGGACTACCTGTGTTGAGTCAGATTCCTGCTAGGAACTGTCTGGATTTCTGGAAGGAAGGTATTAAAGACTGCGGTGGAAGTTAATCCTTCTCATTTAAGCATGTTTTAAAGCCTGCTGCCAGCTGCTAAGATATAGGACAAGACATACCATCCTTTCAGACTGAAAAACAACATAATAAGGAAAGGAAAAGCCACACATTGCAATCCCCATGTTAATCACACTTTGGACAGTGGTGGCAAACAGGCTGAAACACAAACAGCCTTCATTCAGAATTAAGTCATTTTTTCACTTCAAAATCTATACTTCAAAAATCAGCATGCTTGCCCATTGTCAGGACCTGAATATGGTACTTCCTGCCATTGTGAGCAGTGAGCACTAAGTAAATGGCTTCAGTTTAGATACATACGCTGAGATGGTGAAAGGAGAAGCCTTTCCTCCTAGCCCTGCCACGACAGGCTTGTCATGGCTGAGGAACAGAGCAGATGACCTCAATGGGCAGCTCTACCCCCATCACATCCAAAGCTGTGTACCAAGGCCTGACACCCCCTGATGGTACCAATGGCTCTTGTGGGACCGCTCCTTAAATCCTTCTGTGTGGACAATGGACAAAATGGCATCCCCACCAAAATCAATGGCAAATCTCCTGGGGATGCACATGAGGGCAGGATATCACTTGGGGCACCTGGTGGGAGCTGAGACAGCAGTGCCATCACTTACTTCAGCCACCTCAGAGAAAGCGGGAGATGCAAAAAAAATTTAAAAATTAAACCAAAAAGGAGATTTAGCTGTGAGGTCTTTAATTAAAAGAAAACTCCTTAAGAGAGTGATAAATATCTTTTGCAGCTTTTATCTAAGCATCAGCTCCAAGTATTTCCTTCTTTTCTAATTAAAATAAGGATTTGAGTGCCAGAACAATGATCTCTAGTCAAAGACTCTCACAGACGGAGGGATCACACCAACTCATTTCCTACTTAAACAATGAAATCCAACCAAGGTTTGGGAGACCAGCGTTTGTTGCTATTATTTGAGCTGGCACCACACGTGCTCTGCAGTACTTTGATGTGGCTGCCTTAGGCAGCTCATAACAGGAGTAATAATATTCTAAAATATAAACAATAGCAGTTAGCAGTTTGGGAAAGGGAAAAACAAAACAAAACAAAACCAAAAACACCAGAGCCCCTGCTTTTGCAGCAAGAACCAACATACTGCCTTCTTTGTTTGCAGTAAAACCAACCCCAAATTTTAATAATGCCATTTGTTTGCTCCTGAATGTGAAGGAAGGGAAGATAGGTACCAGCAGAGAGATCCCTGCTGAGCCATGAAACTGTAGGCATGGGGCAGCCCCAGTCCTGGGCACCTCCCTGGGAACGGGTAAAGGTTGAGGCCAGGCCAGGACATGGGCCCATGGGTGGGTCCAGCCTGGTGGGGCCCATGGCCAGGCAGGGCAGGCCTGTGGGGAGATGGAGACTTGGCCCTGTTATGGCATCGCTGGGGCAGGGCTGGGGGTGCCCTCAGGGCCTGAGCACTGGGACTGAACACTTCAAACCCAAGATGAATGCAGTTGTACCCCAGTGTTACTGGGGTGATTGGCAGTTAAGGGGCTCTGCTTCTGACACAGAGGCTATAAAAACTTTAAATTGCCAATGAAAGTGATAATCATGAAAAAAAATTAAGTGCTGAGAAAACATTGCTCACATTCCAATGAATGCCTGACACATAAGAGTAGATAATTTTTAAACTCACTTACTGCTTTTCAAGTGCACGTTGCAATGAAATCAAAAAAAAGTAGGCATTGGAAGGAGGAGCAGAGCATACCTAATGGCAGATAAACCCACACATCCTATGCAGTGTGACCAGACAGGCATCCATCACCTTACACAAATGAAAAGCAAAACAGACATGCTGACTACTTAGGAGTACCACCATTTTCCTGGTTCTACATCAGTTCCCTTTTCCCTCCTTGCATCTCTGCACTTTTCCTGCTTCCATTGCCATCCTGATCCAGTGCCTCTTGAAATCAGCAGGCTTCCTGCTACTGCTTTTAATGGTCTTCAGTTAGACTCAACAACACTTAAGGGCCTACCATTACAAGCAAACCCCACCAGGTAAGTAATTTCCATCTTGAGATGCGATATGCATAGGAAAGCATGGCCAGCAATGCTCAGAGACAAGGTCTGCCACAGTTGAGTCGAATCAGGAGATGGAACAGAATGACTAAATTCACAGAAAACCCAGTTTAGCAAGGGAAGACATGGTCTAATCTTGAGATGAGAGGGCAAAACTGTCTTTGTTTTAATAACTGCAGTTCTAGCAGAGACAAAAAAGGCAGCACATGTCACAAAAGTAGGATAAAGTTAATGTCATTAATGCTAAGAAGCAGAGGGCTTCACTGAATCCAAAGTGGTTATTGTTCTTCTACTATCAATTGCCGTGCTAAAAGCCTTTTGCATTTTAAAGCCTGAAGCCAAGCTCACAAGCCTTAAGATTCATTAGATCAAAGGAAATGGTTTATAGAAAACCAGACAGATTTAAGGACATATCCAAATGTATCTATTTACAGGTCTGATCCTTAAAGCATTGATTGTATTACTCAGTCTGTACATGGACAATGGTATTGGTGGTGAAGGTGCTCCAGCTTTCTTATTATTATTATCTTTCTTATTAGATGGAAACCTAAACACCAAGTTGTGTTTTCTAGAAGTAAACTTATATCTATCAAAACCAGACAGTATTCCCCACTTCCTTTATCACATTATTTCCAGATAGATGCTACTATGCATGATATGAAATGCTGGTCATAAAATATTCAACCTCTGAATCATAAAATGAAGAGTGGTTTAAAGTAAGTCTATTCAGTAGCTTAAGAGTTTACAAGCTTTAAAAAAGAATGTTTGGGGGAAAAAAAATACATGGTGGCTCCTAGCATTTATCCAGATTCCTCTCATTTAGAAATGAGTTAGCAGGAGGAATGTCAGGAGAAAAATATCTAGCTACTGTCATACGCATTAGCCAATTTTGAAAGAAAAATATCTCAATTTGACCAATTTTAACTGTTATTCTTCTATAATTTTTCACTTTCTTTGCAAAAAGAGAAGGTACTACCACTGCCAGGTATCACTACTACTTCCAGATTAAACAGCAAAATCTACCAAGATCTCATCTGTGAATACGAAGAAAAACTATCAGAGTACACAGTGAATGCAGCAGCAAAAATCCTTTGAATAGAATGGAAAACTGCCTCTTTATTGCACTTACAGAAAACATAGCAATATGCCTATCAGGAAGTCCTCTAGACAGACAACCTACCATTTATTTATGTTTTGGATTTATTTTAAGGTGCTGAAATCAGTTCCAAGTAAGTTCACCTTAAAAGGGAGGCCATATGCTAATCTCTATCCATTATTGCCAAGTCCAAGTATTCAAAGATCAGTAGTCAAATGCCCTTGACTCCTAAAACAGTTTGCATACATATCAATTAGACAGAAGTACCAGGGACATGTGTATTGGTTTTTAAATGGTAGTTTCGTGCTTTACATTTACCTCCAGAGCTGTGAACCTCTAGAGTTCAAAACACGAATGTTTACAACCAGACAAGCTAGTAACTGCTTCTTTTTAAACAGAGAGAGCTGATTCTCAAATGAACATATGACTAGTTTTTGGCAGTCTAAGATGGTCAGTAAAATCACAGAAGCTGGCAACACTGCCCACGCTGTCAGCAAGCCATGCACCAAGGGCAACAGTTCATCTACCATTTCACAAGCTCCCCTTCCATCAATGTTTTTCCAAACAGCTGCTAACAGCATCTCTCAAACAGTACAGCCTATGCTAGCACAAAACTAAACAGATTTTTTAAATAGCTGTTAATTTCACTCAGGGACAACAAATTGTAACAACTAAAATGAGGACAAAATTCTTTAGCTTCATTTGCACAATTAGCACAGTGTGCATGACGTGCTGTGTTTCTCTCATGCACAGCTTTCACTTAAATGCAATAGAAGCCTTACAGAGTACCTTCAGCTTCAATGTTTCGCTCATTCTCATCTTTCTCAGGCCACAACCTATTGCTAGGCTACCCACTTTTTCCCCATGTCATGCAGTGACAAAGGGTCAGAAAACAATCAAACTGCAATTTCAATACAGATGAGGCAAGCAGCAGGATTACACGCTTCTTTTTTACTGCAAAGCAATCTCTCTTAATGCCTCAGTGCTTCAAGCACAAAACTGTTTCTCTGCTTGCAAAAGAAAACAAACATACAAAAAAACCCAAGGGGAGGTCACACCATAGGCACAGAAACCTTTGGGACTGTGCCATGAGCTGTGGAGTGGCCATACTGGTTCACTTTGTCTGTTCAACAGCAGCAGACCTTTCAAGCATCTTCCTTCCCAATAAGTGGAAAAGACCTGGGTCACGTCACAGAAAGGAGAATGCATCCCAGGGACTACATCACTTGCTGGGAGAGGTGTCCCAGCCCTTGGCTCTGGCCTGCCACTGAACAGACCCATTTCTTATTACAAGTCTCCTGTGAGGTGGCATAATCCCAGCCCAATCACAGCAATCCCCTTTCACCAGACCCAGCTGCTACCAGTACATACGGTCAGTTCAGGATGCTACTGAAATATGTATGAAATACAGACCTGGTGTAGAGGTTGACCAGAGGGCTACCTGATTGTTGATTGACAGAGCAGCCCTCCTGGTCATCACACTCAGGTGCTAATTGTTTGGTAATAATAAAGCTAATGGCCTAACAAGGTGGGTGGGCCTTAAAAGGCAGGGCTTGAGGCACTAGGGCACCTTCAGTGTCTGAGCACCAGGGGAAGGAGCAGGATGTGCTCTGTGAGTTGGGTGTTGAGAAACTACTCAACCTATAATACCAGCAAGAACATTGAGTGCTGGGAAAGGAGGCCGGCTCTGTGCACCCAGCGCTCCAGGGCAGCTTGCTGCCAGCTTGGGATTTCATCGCCTAGCTTCGCCTGGATCCCCAACACCTGGCTGCTAGGAAGCAGCAGGCAGAAGTCAAGCGTAGGGGATCAATGCAAGATAAGTACCAGACTGCTCCATGCTAGGCAGAAATCACATAGTGCTCCCCAACCACAGTTTCCAAGGCCAAGGAGTTCAGGCTTTCTCCAAAGAAAAGACATTTGTAGCTAGGAATTCCACATCAAGTAGCACTGCCCTCGGGTAAACAAATAAGGTTATCATGGTCCCTTTCCAAGCTTGGAGGAGGTAACAAAGTGTCAGTACTGGGAGGTAGTGCAGAACCAATTAGTTTGATGTTCTCACTCCTAAACTAGATGACCTTAGCCATGCACTTACTACACAAAGGAGGAAAGTTAGCACCAATTTTTTCAGTAGACCAATACAAAACCATTATCACGCCAGCCTTTAAGAGAAAATGTCATCCAAAGGGTTCAGCTTTCAGCAACAACGGCAACCCACACCAAACATATACACCCCTGTGTTGAAAGGCTGCTGCAGAGCTTCCAAACTCCACAGGAGCTCAGTTCAAGTCCTAGCCTGGCTTTCAGCCTGACCAAGGATGGACACCCACTCCCTGTGCTTCTTACTGTCTTCCAAAACTGTCCATCAGCCTTCCTCGGCTATGAACGTTTGCAGACATTACCCTCACTCCCCCATCAATGCTGCGTGCAGCCTAACAATCTCCCAAGCAAAGTTACCCTTTGAGAGTAAACACCTCCTTCTGAAAGGCTCTCCTACCTGTCTGCCATCATTAAAATGAGAAATCCACACAAGCTGGCAACTGACTGCCAGTTGTTGGGTCTTCTGCCACGGGACATGTGGTCTTATAAAGGAGTTCATGTCATGCAGGCTCTACACAAGCAATTACTAGCTGTGTACTGCAGCAAGTTGCCACGTTAACATCACTAATATCACTTTTGCCTCCATGCCCAGTCACGACAGACACTTTCTCTCTGCAGTATCTCCCCAGATGTTTCAAAAGGCAGGTCACACTTAAGGAAACCACCAGCGGAGCTAGAACTCTGCTTTAACCAGTCCTGCATCAACACAGGGAGAAGAACACAACTGTGAAAGAGTTAATCCTCCCAATGTGTGTATTTTTCTTCATTTTACCTTAGCTTAAGTGGGGTAAAAGAAGATAATTCTGCAGCACAGGTATATGCTAACACAAGTCTATAAGGACTAAAGTATTTTTATCTCCAAATCATCTATTCCATAAAATTTGTTCTTCCACATGCTTACAGTTAAGGTGATTTGTTTGAGCTTAGTTTTGTTTTTAACACGAAAAATGCAAAAATGTAAAACTGAAGGTTTAGGAAGTAATTTATACAAAATAAAGAACCCCGCACTGTTTTAATTTTCCTGCTGATATTCACGTGGGTTCCTCACAGCACACTTGACAAACATTGCCCTTTATATTAAGGCTTTGGCAAGTACAATAAAATATAAACGCAGGCTCTATGAAACCATATCCAAAGCAAAAATTTACATTTATAGCACTTAATATAATTAATATAGAGGACGGCAACAGTAGGGTGCACATATTCTATGTTGTCTTCAGTTGCTGAAATTGTAGCAAGAGCAGGTGATTTTGAATGTCTGAGGGTAAAGATGTAAACATTAGCCCCTTTGACACAGATAGGAAGCTGCTTGTACCTGCTGACTGAGCTCCTAAGGCTCAATAAGAAAGTAAGTAAAATGAAACAAGTAGCCCAGTTTCTCGAGAAAAGAAAGATAACTCTGTTCCCAAGCTCAGGAGTACTGATTAGCAGAATGTAGCCTCATTTACGGCTACTGTATAGCCTAGACATATATAGTCAAGTTCCATAATGAGTGTCCTCTGTTATAAGGATAAAGTGTATATTCATGTCAGAATGGAGGGGAGAAGAAAAAGGGTGGGCAAAGATACTTTTTTCCATATAAAAGAAGCTACTGTGTTTCCACGGCTCTCTGCAGACAGGTTCTGTAGGTGGCCAGTGAAGCAACAATGGAAGTTCAAGGGTTCAAAACAGATTTCTGCTGCTTAATACCCAGAAATCTGCATGTTTAAACTCAGTCCCCCTGCTGTGCAATTATGTATGAATTTAAGACTAGTCTCTTTTTCTTACAAGAGGCTGTGTTGTGCAAGTGGGAGACAAAAATCAGGTCACTCAATCATGAGAAGTAAATTTCCCCCACCAGCCATTACACTCCAAAGAGAGACAAAGAGGGAGAGGCAGAATTTATTCCCTCCTCAGACCAGTCCAATTTCTAATCACATCCTTTCGAGTTTTGAATACCCTTTCCCTTTCCCTTCAGACCCAGGGACTAACATGGGAACCTAATTAAACCTTAAGTAGTGTTGTGAAAAGATCAACACTGTGTTAAAATGTGACTGAAAGAAAAGATCAGTCAAAGCTGCCCCTGTAAAATACACATCCCCTGCTTAAAACAAGGCACCTGTCCTCTCTCAGGCTTCTGTGTCTATTCCAATCTCGCTCTCTTTCTCTTACTTGCCTTTGAACACTTCATTTAAAGTTGTCTCTTTCCTATGAGGCATTTTATATACCCACTCAGGGTGTTCACAATGGTCCATATGCGTTGGAGGTCATGCCGTTCCAGAGGAAAAAGCTTAGAGAACAGATTAATCCAAATTGCTGTGCTTTGCCCCATTCCTCACCTTAGGACTCCTCAAACTGTCAGCAGGAACTCCTCCAATTTCACAGCAGCTTTGCATGGGCAAGAGAATCCACAGCAGCAAAGCCTGACCCAGGATGCAGACTCCCTCATTCACCACCCTGCAATGAACATCCACACACAAGTCTTTTACAAGTCTCCAGAGAAAAGCCAACATATCTCCAGAATTCAGTATTGGTGAACACCTCTGAGACAAAATATTGCTAAAACCAGCTGATTTCTCATATGCTTTCACAAACAGAGAAACTAGTAATCAAGGTTAAGGTTTTTGCTAGAAAGACATGGCAAAGGAAGTATATCAAGCCTAAACCATAAGGTTATATGTGTTTTTCATTTGCTCCCAAACATTATTCTCTATGTGATCATGAATGCAAAAAGGTGTTTAGAAGAATTAACCTGGGAAGAAATGACCTCCTTGACTACCTTGGAGGAGGCTACTCTCAAACCAGCAGGCGACAACTGCTTCCATAGGAAAGATATGACCCAGCTCCACCAGCTTTATTTATATATGGCAGTTCTGCTCCGTAAACAGTTCTGTTACACAGCACAAATTCAGGGTGCGCTGTCACTGCCTCACACAGGTTGGCTCTTCCAGGGCTCCCAGACAGTGTCTTATTTGCTCTATGAGCATTCATTTTTTAGTTTCTGTATTAAAAATATGTACTATCAGACATTTATATTTATTATGCATTTTTTAAAAATCTGTATTTTCAGTGACCAAACATCAACAATAAGCACACTTTGTTAATCAAAGACTATTTTCAAAAGAAATTCATGCTCTCCATTAGAGGTTACAAAGCCCATTCTGTTTGGTTCCAACATGTGCAATACACTGCATTAGATCAAAAAGGAAAAACAAATCAGCAAATGTGTTTTCCTGTCTGATTCTCTAACAGAGCTCACAGTTTCAGCCCTGACACAGTGTAGTTCAGTGCTGAAGAGCTGTGGACTAATTCATGGTTAGTGAGTGAAGCAAGAAAATCAATCACTGGATCACAGTAGTACCCTTTATCTGCAAATGAGAAAAAGCCTGGGTTTTGCCCTTTCTTTCCATACACAATAAAATACAAATGGCTCCAAAGAATCTTGAAAGAGAAACTGAAATGTGTGAATACATCTAATAACTGAAGATATCACAATTTAAATATGGGGATGAATGGATAGATATTTAGCATGCATGTACTTATCTATGATGTTATGTATTACAGCTAAGGTTGCCATGCTTGAACCCTTGTTTACAACCACAGTCAGACAAGCTGCGTGCTATCCCAGCTCCCCAGCTCTTTGCCTTGCTGGGGTCACAAGGCATTTTTGAGACTTGAGAAAGTAAAGTGAAGGTAAATTTTGAAAATAATCTTTTTTTTTTTCCAGCCTGATTTGCCACTCTGCCGTCTGAAAGAGGCATTAGTGCATGGTCTGCTGAAAACAGACTTCAATTCATGGAGTAAGCCCTTTTCTCCCTGCACAGGGCAGGTATCATAGACTGTTCAGAGGAAAGAGAGATCTCAGGTAGCCACAGAAGAGCTATTAAACATCTCTGTATGATTTCTGCTGAAGTATTCTCCTGAAATAACTGCAAATTCCAACACTACAGGCCCAACTGCTGCTTTTTCAGCAAAGGTCCCTCTGGTGCTAGCTGGGTGCCTGCATAACAACTCCTCTCTGAAACCCTCATCCTCCAAGCACTTAGCTAGCTTCGTTTTCCCTTGAATGCATTTCAAGGTCTCCTCCTCCCTCAAAGTGAACTCACTGGGCAGCTTTTCCATCAGCCCATTTTTGTAAGAAAATGAAAGTTATTCACCAACTACATATCCATCTTTTCCCATGTGGTATGTCCTACTCTTGTCGAACCTCAGCAGTGACAGGGCCTCACAGGTCAGTTGCAAGCATGACACAAGTGAGAGGACTAAAAAATGAAGTTCTGCCAAACCTATGCTAGCTGGGGACTGCAGTGCAAACACACATGTCCAGACCAGAGCAATCGAATCAGCAACACTCAGCTGGGCTTACTAACACTGTGGTGGAGCCAGCACTGCCAAAGCCAGAGGCAGGGTCATCCTGAAGGATAAGGAAAGCATCAGCTGTGCTAGAAGCAGCTCAAGGAAGGAAATGGTAAAGTGACGTGAGAAACTGGAGCCAGCCAGGCCCAGGACCCGCTCAAAGCTGTTTCATGTGAGGAATGTGACTGCAAAAAGACTGGGAAGTATTAGGTGGAAAAATGAAAAGCACAGCATCGGGAGTTCAGATGATATATCTTACCAGATGGGACCCGTGCAGCACTGTTCCTTTTGTCCGATCTCCTGTTACAAAGGACTGAAGCCACAAAACTGTTCTCAGATCCCACGCATCCATAGTGAACTGGCTCCTCTTTGAATTCAATTTCAGCAGGTATAAAAAGGAAAGGATTTTTCTTTCAGCTCTTGTTTAGTATTTTCATTCCATTTTGGAATTTGTCTATCATTTTTATCTTTTGATTTAGAAATGTTAATAAAGATTGATGGTCTCCCTGAGGAAAAACAGGTGAGGAGATAGCACAAGTTGGATTATATCATCCCAATAAATCTTCCTTTCACAACAAACACAGCTCTCTCTTCTTGCAAAACACTGCTCTTTAAAGATCATACTTTGTTTTTTAATAAAGAAAAAAGTCTTTCAACTGTGTTAATGATTAGCAAATAAATATGGCAGCTAACCAAGATGCTCAGGCCTGCAGCTTTAGTCACTTATCAGATTAATACATACAGATGGAGGATTCTGTACTCTTCACTTACAATGGCTGAAGTCATCAGGATTAGATGGCAAAGTGAGGAAAGGCTGCAGCACTGAGTCTGGAGAGACTGCGAGGATGGAGGGAAAAACCAAGGAGAAAGGAGCTCCCAGAACACATACACATGACACTGCTGTCGGCAGCCTCCTTTGAGTGGTGAATGATACAGAGAAATGAAAGAAGAGTTCCAGAAACAGCCTATAAAAATAATTAGTGCCATGAAAAGATCTACAGATGGAAAGAGACTGAAGAGGTCTGATGTGTTTAATTTAGATATAAGGGCACATGAAAGAGGTACACAAAGTAATGAATAGCACAGAGAAAGAACTCTGGGATTCTTTAATCATCCAGCTTTGTAATGCAAGAACAAGTGGGTATTCAGTGAAATGAAACCAGTTCCAGAGAGTTCCCAGGCAATACACAGGTAACCTGTGGAGCTGCTGGCTGCATTTCATCACTGAGACCAAGAATTTAGGAAGAATTTAAAAAAAACCCACACATCCCACTCCACTCAATTAACAGTAACATGTGCAATACATATATATATATACAGACATATATACAAAAAACAATAAAAATACAAACATACAGAGTGAAAAAAACAACACATTAGAAACTGATGCTTCAAGGGAGCTGTCAAAGCCAAGCCTCCCTTCTCTAGGATAAAGCATCATGTGTGGGCAGTTGTTACTAGCTTTTACTACAGTACTTCTTACACTTTGGTTGAACCATCTGGTACCAGCCATGACTTTTCTGATTAAAACTATTTTTCTGAGTATTTGAGCCTCGTGGTAGCACACATACTATTTATCTCTCCTGAGCCCTCTCCCTGTGCTACCTCAGCCTGCAGCAGCCTGGGCGTGCAATGGAGCAGATCCTACCACTGCTACAGCATGGGCACTAACATTGCTGTGTGGTTGTTTCCATGTCCCTGGAACACCTCCACAGAGGCACTTTGTCCCCCTCCAGCAGCAGGAAGGCTGGATACAACATCCCAAACCGGCTTTTATCCTCAGGCATGTTCACAACTACTGGAGGGGGTGTGCATGGACATAGCTCCCCAGCTTTTCTTAACAGCTGATAAAATGGGGAAGCTAATGTAGGTCTCCTGCCCCAGGACACAGCTGCAGAGTCCTCCTTAAGCTGGAGAAGCAATTTTAAAGAGTCTGGGCTGACACAGGGCCAGTGGTCCAGGCTTATTTCCACAGCTGAAAAGAAAGCAAAAGTTCCCAGCAGGTAAATGGGCAGAGGAGTCAGTCCTGGACCACGTCAGTGCCTGAGGAGCAGGGAACAGGGGGCAGAAGAGGCACCCTCAGTACAACTCAGGCCATATGCAATGGGACAGCTTTTGCCTCCAGAGGGCAGAAAAACGTTAATGGAAACGATCCAGCTTGCTGTGACTGCTCCCCATGGCCGGTTGTTTTAGTGAGGTCCCTCCAAGAGGGAAAGAAAGAAAAAAAAAAAAAACAGAAGTGATTCATGAGGGCGTGAAACTCTGTCTGCCTGAATAATGAACTAACGGTTGGCCTTGCTGACAGCCCCGCGTCCTTTTACAATCTCATCAGTCTACACTTTGTTCTCAGGCCCCGCTCAGTCATCCGCTGAGGAAGTTCATCTGTCTCGTCAGTACGCGGTAATGATAGCAAGGGTTAAACACCACTTACATGGAGGTACAAAAGGCCAGTATAACTTTACATGAGGCCAGACAGCTGGTTTGTATAATTCCAGTTTTCACAGAGTGTTTTCTTTCCAGTGCATCCCCTTAAAAAAACTTTTCCCCATGAGTTAGTTCTCTCACTGGAGAATGCCAGCGCAGCTTCAATTATCAGTGACACAATCCAAAGCTAAGTCCATTGTCAAACTCAGACCCGGGCTAAGGCTTCAAGAGAAAAACTCCTATAAAAGTCCTCACCATGAAATCATTTAAGGACAAGGTAGAGTTTGGTTTGTGTCTATCCTGTTGGGTTTTTTTCCCAAAAAAACCTTACTGCTCTATGTTTCCAAGAGTTTCCAGATAAGAACATCTGTTTTTAAATAATCTCAGTGCTGCTTTGGAGTTTCTATAGTGTACAATCAGCTGCTTTTTATTAACTTATTTGTTTGTGCAACAGCACTGGTGAATGTCCATCCATTCATCACTGCACATCAAGCAACTGGGGCAGATCCAGTAGCAGGAGTGTTCAGTGCCTGCCAATTCTGGTACATCAGTGCTAACTAGTAGCTGAATCATGCTTGCCTTGCCTGAGCAGGCATTCACTGAAGACAAACACACACACAGAGTTGCTTACTGAATCCTCTTTCTTCCATGTTTCAACAGCTAAAAAGTGAGCTGAAAGCATAAGTCAACAGCAAAGCATTCAAGGTGCAGCTGTATCTTCCTTCCCCTTACTCCCTCGTCTCAAAGACTCTCCCAAATCATGGAAAAATACCCTTTTCCAGGGATATCCCTGCAACATGAACACAGGATGGAGCTGATCCATGAGGACTCCTGTGAACAGATTTTACAGTATCATGCACAGCTTTGCAAAGCTCTGAAATACCATCCTAGGAGCTCTTAGGATTTCTTGCAAAGTGTGAGCTAACAGCCTCTGACTACGAAAGAGCTGAGGGGAAGGGGCAGAGCAAAGCAGGGTCCTGGATTGGTAACATTCTGTGTGCCTCTTTCCTCAGCTCACTACTTGAAGTCTTTGGTACGTGACCCTCCTGTTGAGGATGGATGGAGGACACTGGGCATCACTATTCAATCCACAGGATGATAGGGTAGGAGTGATACTGAGACTCACAGGCACAGGATGTGCCACAGCAGCATTCGAGGATCAGAAACTAACAGTTTCATCATTTAACAACGTGCATGTTACCACAAAAGGGAGAAAGAAAGACCATTTACTGTGCTCGGCCTGACTGACAGCCTACTAAAGGCAAACTGGGTCTGTCTTCTCTGCAAGTCTTCCTAATGGCTCAGAGCACTGGAATTGGTGCCTGTCCTCTTAGATGATAAATTAAAAAGCATGGTCCTTGAAGCTTTTAATCATGGCACCTCGAGCTCTTAAGTGCTTCAAAGACTGGATTTTAGAGGGGTACACAAAAGAACTAGAAAATCCCATAGAGTCCAGTCTGATCTCTATGACTATATACTCTGTAACTACCCCTTTGACAGCACTACCCTATCAGATCTAATTTTGACTCTTGGTGATGACTGGATGTGGACAAGCTTCTTGGCTGCTGTGAAGATGCTGTGTGTGATGGAGTGAGGGGGTGTTTCAGTGAAAGACAGGTCTTGATTTCTCCTACAGTGCCTGATCTTACAAGCATGGATTAAAAGTAGTTTTGAAATGCCTGGACCAAAGCACTATTGCTGTCCCTGCTGGAAACAAAACCACCTTGTAATCATGTCACAAAATGAGAAGTCTCATAACAAGTCCTCTCTTTCTACCAATCTCCCACTGCATGGGGACCTCCACCTCTACTAAAATGAACAAAGCTGTAGGTCTGTAACTAGTGGAGTCCCTCAGGGGTTGGTACTGGGACCGGTGTTGTTCAATATCTTCATCAACGACCTGGATGAGGGTACAGAATGTATCCTCAACAAGTTTGCTGATGACACTAAGCTGGGAGGAGTGGCTGACACAC
>VZRW01006192.1:93799-110010 GCA_013398125.1 Aegotheles bennettii | reverse complement strand
AAGATGATTAAGGGAGTGGAACATCTCCCTTATGAGGAAAGGCTGAGGAAGCTGGGTCTCTTTAGCTTGGAGAAAAGGAGACTGAGGGGTGACCTCATCCATGGTTACAAATATGTAAAGGGTGAGGGTCAGGACGATGGAGCCAAGCTTTTTACAGTAATGACCAATGATAGGACAAGGGGCAATGGTTGCAAACTGGAGCATAGGAGGTTCCATGTGAATCTCAGGAAGAACTTCTTTCCTGTGAGAGTGCCAGAGCACTGGAACAGGCTGCCCAGAGAGGTTGTGGAGTCTACTTGGCTGGAGACATTCAAAACCCGCCTGGATGCGTTCCTGTGTGATGTACTCTAGGTGACCCTGCTCTGGCAGGGGGGTTGGACTGGATGATCCTTCAAGGTCCCTTCCAACCCCTAGGATTCTGTGATTCTGTGATCTGGGTTTAAAAGGTAAGGGGGATCTAATTACATTTTACAAGCCACCTGCAGATCTTGAGTAAACTACTATTTAATTGAATCATTCTTCTGAAATTTTCTTTAAAGAAAAATAAAGATACTGACTCATTATGGTTTCTTTGATCCTTTCCAACACAAGCAGCTATAAGAAGAAAGCAATTTTCCCTTCCTGGGTCCTCTCTTACTTGTTTCCCATAGTGTCAGCTTGCTCCAGCAAGCAGTCCCCGCTTATGCCATAACACTGCTTATCCTGCCCACAATCTCTTTTAAAGACACAGCAGTTCTTATTAAACACCATCAGCACTACTAATGAGGTAGGTCTACTGTCATGAGTGGGTAAGCCAGAATTCTAATCTCTACCCAGACACAGCAAAGAACTACCACACCAAGACACTGCTTGTGACTTCCGCAGCCTCTACTAGAATTTTGGGAAAGGGCTGACTCCTAATAAACCCTGCTCTGGCCACATCCCCTCAGGAATCCCAATCAAAATTCCTGTTCCCCCAAATCCCTTTATGCTGGAGCATCTCTTTCTTGAAAGACGTCATACATATATGACCACTCAAATATTCTTCTGCCGGTGAATGGTATCTACACTGACTCTACCATGCTTGTGAACTAGGGAGGAAAAGGAAATATTAGTTTAATAATGTAATAAGGTGATGGTAACAGAAGCAAAGCTACAGCTTTCCATAACATTAGATTTACTGTATTAAGCTTTTAATACTGCAAGAGATTAACAGTGACAGATTCTGTTGTAGACTAGCAAAAGTTATTGCAATTCTTGCAACTTCCACATTAATCACATTTAAACATGCTGCTAACAGATGGGCATCATGGAGCGCTAGGTCTCCCATGAGTCAGTACTAACAAAGAGCATGTCTAGGAGATCTTGTAGCTTCTACAGTTCAGAGATTGTATATGCAGGCGCTTTATTATTGTTTTTGCTGTATGTTATGAATGATTATTAGAAAAGCTCATGTTAAATAGATGACAGACTTCAGCATACATGAGTGGGAAGGAAAAGGGAGGGGGGCAGAAAGAATCAAAACAAGGCCACCCACACAAAGTTCCTCTAAATCTACATTTCACATGCATGATCATGATTTTTCCACCACACAGAGAAAGCCTTAGATTCTGCACTGCAAGTTTTCCTTTGACACTGCTAACTGCACAAACCTTTTCCCAAGGCCCAGATGCAAGCCCAAGCTGTGAAAAGTGAGATGCCAGACACTAGCCTGGCTGGACAGAGAATGACAATCTGCCCTCCTCTTTCATTAGTGCAGATGTTAAGCTCAGGTGGCCCTTTCTGGCTGAAGCTGGGAGAGCACCTGAAGAGAACTGCAGCAGCCAGCTAGAACATATCAGACATTTATTAAACTTCCCAGCACCGTTTTTTAATTAAACCAAGTCCCATGGTACAACCTCATCTTTACATGACTGTAATTAACCAGGACACATTATCTGTAATGTAAGAAAGCTCAATCTCCTCTATGAGCCAGGCCTCAGAAGAAAGATTGGCAACTGCAAACTTAGCCCAACTTAAAGCTGGTCCTTACGGGACAAGAACTGCAGTTCTCAGCAACAAGAAATCCTGCTTGCTGAAGGAGGACTGAAGAACAACCTGGGGGTACTGCCCTCACCAGGCAAAACCACACAGCACCTGGAAGCATTTGCTCATGAAGGACAGAAGCACTCTTGATGTGCAAAGCTCTCAGCCCCACAAATTGCTTGCCATTTACAAAGCAGGTCTGTGTACATGGGATACCTGTACAGTGTCTAACACCAGACAACCCAGCTTGTCCTCACTGCTTGTGTGATATCGCCTCTGAGAAGAAGGGATGGGCCATCACTCTGCCACAGAGCTGAGGAGCAGAGGCGTACAGAGCCCGTGGTGGTACCCGCTTCACCCCATGGCATTTAACAGAAAGTAAGGGACTCATTCAAGCACACAACCTAGGAACTTTCTCTGCTCAACAGTGAGACACAGGCCCACCTTTGAATGGGATGCATGGCCTGAAGTTGAGAGTGCTAAAACTTGGTGATCTGAATCCCACTAACAACCATCACCTAAGCCCCCATGAGAAGTCAGTGGATGAATTCAGGTCTCCTAAGCACTAATATTCTAGCTGATGGGTCCTCTGCCTCCTCAGCTCCAACCTGCAGAGCTAAACACCCTCAGCCCACTCAGGTGGGACTCAGCACCTGGATGGATCTGGTTCTCCTCTTCACACCTATCAGCTATTTACAGCTGAGTTCACCTAAAAGCTACCTTCTATCTTTTCTCATATATCAAATGGTGCACACACATAGCCGAACAGCAGAAAAATAAACAGAAAAATACTGCCATTCCTGTGTTGCCTTCCAAACCATTGGGAGGCCAGCTGCCCTGCAGGGCCAGATCCAGACACGGCTGAGTCTGAAGGGGGTGAGGTCCCACAGCTACAGCCCATCGAGAGCTTCTTCCAAACCATATCACACCCCATGATACACAATGGTTGCTCAGAATGGAAGAGACAAACTCCTGTCTGGACAGTTAGATGGCAAGTCAATCTTTAAGCTAAGACCTATACTGTAAGACTCATTTCAAGGGCTGCAGCGGTATTAAAAATGTTTCACAGGCTCCCTCTTGGCCAGGTGCAGATGCCTGTGAGCAAGTTTCAGCATTATTCAGCCTGTAGCAGTCTGCCCTAACACACACCATCATGCTCATAGGGCACATGAAGGAATTCAATGCTGCTCCACAACAGAAAACTTCCCTGGCAGTGAAAAAGGAGACCCTGGTCTGAATACCTGCCTGAGGTGGCTCTTCTAACAGCTTCTCCAAGGATAACATGCACTCTCTTTATTTTCTCCTTTTTGTTTTGTTTTTTTTTCAGTCATCTTAGGGACCATCAGAAAAATAATCTACTTTTGATGCAGCTTGTTCAGGATGAGCCTGACCCTTAGATTCAGGCCCACTGGACATACAGGCCAGAAGCATTCGAGTTATTTTAAACAAGCCACTTTGTGTAGTAAACTTCTGCAAACACTGCTTCAGCAAGTGCTCTTTCAGGAAAGACAGAGACTGTTTCCTCACCCACTCCCTTCCCATTGCTGACTCGTCTCCCACACACCAACACCATCCTGCCGGAGGCTGCACAGCACCCAGGCAGGGCAGCACGAGCTGCCCACCAGCACTACACATGGGAACACGTTGCCTCGGAAAGCAGCTTGGTTGCAAAGAGGAAGCAGAAGAGAAAAGCCAGCCACTCTGCATCCCCAAAGCTGCTAAGTGTCATGTCGAGGAAGAGAAGAAGAGGAGGTGGGAGACAATTCATTTGCTGTAAATGGCATATGAAAGCTGGAAGGAAAAGGCTGCAGAATGGCAGACAGACCCCTGACAGGGTCAGACCCCAAGCTTACAATCAGAGCTGCAGAGCCACTGTCCAGTGTCCACAACACACTCAGACTGCACTGGCATGGGGCTTCCAGGGAGCAGTGGTTCATGTGACACACAGAACTGACCACTACAACTCCAAAATGCAGCAGGAAAAAGGCTGTACAAATTTGAAAGAAAAATTCAGGTGGGCTTCCACATAGCTCTACAAGGTTGTAAAATGTTCCTGTAGTGCTATCAGGACAGAAGGCAGCAGAGAGAGCTCTGTATTATGCAGGTGAAGATATTATTGGTACACAGTGTAACAACCTCACACCCACAGACTACCATCTGAAAGAAAAAACAAGAACTACTTTGAGACAGCAAATGTGTCTTGGACAAAGAAGTATTGAAATATTGGCCAAAGTTTGATTCAGTCAGCTCCAGCCTTCAATATTGGAGCACTTAATTATGCTATCCAGCATTTAGCTCTAGGGCTCTGTCCATATGGCTCACACCACTTGAATCAAGAAGCTACAGAAGAGCAGACTGCAGCAAACCAGGTCAGAATGTGCCAACTTCTGTAAAGACATATTTAACAAGCACAAGGTTGGACTGTCTCAAAAGGGAACAAAGGCAGAGGAGACATCTCTTTGCAATAATAAATACAACTGTAGACTTGCATCACTTCACCTTTCACTTACCTGTCTGTTTGCTTGGAAGAATCAATTTCATTAACTTGGCTGAGGTTTTCTACATTTTTATTTCATTTTTCAACCCTTGCTATAAAATACAACAGGGGCAATTTATTCAAAAGCAAGGGCTTTACTCTTGCAAATACAACCAAACAGCATAATTTCCACATTCCCAAGCAAGATGTACCTCATGTCTGGGTCAGGATCAACCATTACACCCAGTAGAAGAGTTTCCATCAATACCACCACAATCTTTCAAGTCCAAAATAACCATCCACCGTGAAAGTGAGGGGCTGGGAAGGAAGTGAACTCAACCACAAGATGCTTTTGGATGAAGACATGCAGTTAAAACAAGGAAAGGAAAGAAAAATCAATTACCTTCAGTTTTTACCTTTGTAATGAGAGCTGTAGTACTGAATATTTTCTCCCTTGTTAGACCAGGTTGCTGCCCATGTGGCTGCAAAATTCTCCTCCCCTTATTAAGCTTTTCTAACATTAGTGATCAATATTATCTTGTCCAGTCCTTCCATTGGTCTTCCTCCTTTAACTAGCTATGTGTTTATGTATACAGATATATAAAAAATGTTCTTCTTCGAGTGACACAGAATTTTGAGGAAGCAGATGCTATCCAAGCCTCTTCTATTTCAACTATTGTTTATAAAGGTCTACACAAAATTTGGCACACTCATCTATTTTATGGCATCAGAACCTTTTAGTCTCACAGTCCAAGATGCCGCTTATTAGGTCAAATCTACAGCCAAACAGGAAGCAAAATTCCAGAAAGAAAACAAATAATCACCTCGAGCTGTGATATTTTGTAGTTCTCTCTCATTTCCTTTAACAAATTGCCATTCTGCTAGGTTTTTCAGCGTAGCACTTAGGAACAAGCAGATAAATGAAAAATACTTCTAATCTACATGAATAATTTGTGTTAAGTTCCACTTGGACAATTTCATAAATGAATAGCCACATTATAGCTGATGAAGGTAGCTGTAACCCATTCACTCATTTACAGACCCAGCACTCCACAAACAGGAGTGCTCATTTCCATATCATACCTGCAAGCAGATGACTTTATTGTTGAATCTGATCTAAAATTGCCCTGCAAATTTTGCATGTATTGACAGAGGTCCCTAAAAAAGCTGGGTAAGCAATTTTGGGTAATGCAAGCTGGTTAAACACCCTGGGTCATACTTTAAAACAGACAGCCAAGTGTCAAGTGGAACTCCAAGCACAGGTCCAGCCTGCTTCAGCCTCTCTCCTCCTCCTGTCAGACACGGGTAGTCAGCCTCATCTATGATCAGCCCATGGCCAAGGCTGCCATCCTATACACCTCCCAAGCACTCCAGTTAGCTTCCTTTGAACAGACCTCGTTCAGAGCATCGCAGTGCATGGTGCATGTGTCTGACAGCTGTGCATCTGTTTGTACAACACAGCTATCTTACCACAACCCTGCTGCCTTGCTGCATGAGGATGGATTGAAGGCTGGCCAATAGAAATATTACTGCCCAGGTAGCCCCGTGCCCTAGGCAGTGGCCCAGCTCCACAGCCCTGCCCTGGACTTGTCGGTTGGCCCAGGAGCGAGCAAGAATGAAACTGGAGACATCTGAGTGCAGACTAGCATTGCTTTGCTACTCTGGCTTGCAAAGGGACAGCTTGTGAGCTCTGGGCACCTATTCGCACCAGCTAACAGTGACAGAAAATTAATGGTAAACCTTCAGGTGAGCATCACAGTCTCCATTAGGAGGATTTTGTCCAGAACACATCTTATCCAACCTTTGCCTGGGCACCAAGGCTGAATCAAGCCTGTGGCAGCTGTAACAGAAGCCAAAAAATATTGCTGAAGTCATGAAGCAGTGATGCTTATTTTAGCCTATTAGCAGAGTAATGACAAAATGATTGCCACAAAATACACTTCAGCTGGATTGCAATTTGAAAGTAAAGGAACTTAAACCAGTGATTTTAATGTGCCAGGCACAATGAATGCATTTACAACATCTATTAAAAGCAGGTTATGTTTGGGGGAGTGGGTTAATTAAATCTTAGCAGGTTATCGGTAGTTTATTAACTGAACAAGACAGCATCACATTAAAGATAATCAATGGAGAATAAACCACAGTCGTAAAAATTAATACTGTTCATTCTCACAATGAGGGGGGTTTGCCTTTGCCAATAAGACAGAGGTAAAATTGCAGCTGCATCCCCTGCAAAACCATCACAAGAAGAGAAGCAAAGGATAGGATGGCCCAAAAGGAAAGTAATTCAAGGCAAAAGTTTCCAAAAAAAAAAAAGATTAAAAATGAAAAGAAATAATCAGTAATTCTAGAGGGGAAAGAGGAATACGAACAAGCAGTTTTGCAAGCAGCGGAACTAATGAAGCCTGGTTTTCTCTAGCTTTTATGTCATGCAAAGGACTGACTCACATTGAAGAAAATGTGAGCTCCAACTGGAGCACTTTTTTTTATTGGGTTGGAACATTTATATGGGATTCTTTCCCCAGTGGATTTTCTAGTGTCTAATAAAGAACAAGCCCTTCCTTCAAATGCAGCAGGAATAGCCTGTTCCCTCCTTTACCTGGCAGATTCTTTTATGATTTCTACACCATGGCAATGCAGTTGAAATTGTAGTTGAATAACAGATCTAAAATTTCTGAATGGCTGGTGTGAGATATACGCACATGCCCACCCCCCTCCCTACTATACTCGCAGAGTGTGCTATTCCTTAATACTTGTTTTGGTAAGAAACCAGTCTAAAAATGAAGTTGCAGAATAATCCACCCTATGGGGAAAATTTAACTTTGGCATGCTGTGTGCAAGACTTCAGGCAGCTTGCTGCAGAGACCAAGGCTTCGAGTTGCAGTGGAACAGAGTTAACATGGAAGGGGAGGTGGGATCTCTTCAGCATGCTGAGGTAGGAACCTCTGTGATGATAACTGCTGAGGTACAGGAAGGCCAAGGGAGCTGTGTTTAGCATAGCTCAAAGCAGGAGAAGGTGTGCTGTGCAGCCAGAAGAGGTTTTGGATAAGCATGAGAAATTTATTCCCCCAAAAAACAAGGAGGAAAAAATGCTTGAATTCAGAAGTTGGACTGTGCTATGTAGCTTCCAAGGTAAGAGCTGGACATGTGATGGTCAGTGGTGAATCCATGATACATGCTTTTTTTCCTGAAAAACTAATCCATATACATCTCTTGACTATCCTCCTGTACACAACACTTCACCAAAAACCACTTCACTAAAGACCATGTCTATGCCCAGAACTAGCCTTCTTTTTCCTGAAAGTAAATAAACAAAGCTTACAGGGAGCTGGGTAGTACCCACTCTTTGGATCCACTCTGATTTGTGTAATAAATATTTAATTATAATTAAATCTCTCATTTCACTTAAAATTAAATCAGCCCTTATCATATCGCACTATATACTACATGTAGTGAAATGTGTACCATCTTAAATAAAGTTTGCCTCTGAGCATTCCAGTGAGTTACTGCTGCCTGTCTTGAGCTTCATCATCAATAAGATCCAATTTCTGCAATCACGGGCAGTCACAGACCGTCTGAAGAGAACAACACTTGGTAATAACTTTTTGGAGGAAAAAAAAAATCATGCAAAATTGAGCACACACAGAAAGCCCAGTTTTGTCTTCAAAGCAATTCAAAGCCTGTGGACACAAAGGAATTTTTCAAAGCACCCTGCGTATTTCACTCCTACAAATGGCACAATTCTGCAGCCACTGATACACACATCTTCAAAGACCAGGATCAGCATCTTTTCCCCCCACTCGCCCTCTGTCCAGGGCAACTTAAAGCTCTTTTCAAACACCATCAAGCTAACAAAAAAAACTTTGCGAAGGCAGGGGGAAAAGCTGCGGAGGCCTGAACAAGCTGTGCATATTTACAGCACAAACACACCGCCCTACGATCGTTCTCCTTAATCACATGCACACGCTAGCAAGACAGCTCCTCCGAACTTTCTCAGGGACTCAATCCGAGTGGCTTTAGTTCAAAGTCCAACTGCCTTGGCAGCTGAAAAGAAAGAGAAAACCACGCTGGCTTTGTAAGAATTACAGTGATCCTATTAAAAAAAAATATGTCATTCTCTGCTGGGACTTAACATGGCAGTGCCACGCAGCACTCATTGAATCCAGCAGCATTTCAAGTACACAGCTCCTGGTGTAATTAAACCACAGGCTTAATTAGGTTCCCATCACAATTGCTTTCTTCCTGCCTTCAGCCAAGAAGGTATAAGAAAAGATTGTCCAATACAGATACTGCAATTTAAAGCCTCGAGTTAAGAACACAGTGGGTGTATATCTACTATAAAATCTATCCTAAAAACATGCCAGTTGTTAAACTAAGCAGTGCATTAGAAGCAGTTAGATATAATGAGAATGTAAATGGAAAGTATTCTAGGGAGATATTTCAGCTAAAAACAGCACACACTGTATGCTATCTTTTATTTTAATCATGCTCTAAGCCCTGCCTTTTTGAACTTTTTATAAATTCTGCTATCTCCCTTTGCAGTTACTTACATATTGGTATATAAATTCAAAGACGAGAAGCAATTAGGAATGAAGCGAAGACTCCCTCTCTTGATGCTAATACATCAAAGGAAGTAAAAAACCTTCCTCCCTGCATACGCACTGGGTAACACAGAGAGTTTCTGCTCTTCACAGTTCAAGTAGTTCCAATCGAGAGTCTGATGTCAGCCTCCGATTACATGGAGATGCCAAGCGATTGGAAAGAGCAGCTTTTGAAAATCCCAGCTCTCTGACTCACAAGACCACACAACCCTGCAACGATGCTTTTAAAATGCATATGTGTATTATTCACATCAGCTGGTCATATTTTTTCCCCCCACTTTGGGCATCGTAACATTGCTTTTAAGAGTCCCCTGGAGGTCTCTGCTTGATTTGGGTACAACATGTCTAGGCATGTGTGAAGGAAATGTGTCAGGGGCTTTTTCAATCAGCCAGTGCTCCTCTACACTCCACCTCTGTTGCTATCCAGTTTGTTTGCCATTGAACAGCCACGCTTAAAAAACCTGCCTTTGCCAGAACAGAGAAGGAGAGGTTGGGACCAGCTCATGCCAAGGATCAGTGAGTGCCAGCTTCCCCTCTTTTCTACCCACCTTTGCATATGTCTGCAAGACCAGCCATAATTTGATCTTTGAAATTTAAGCCACAGAACAGGTAAACCTACGCAAGAAATGTCAACAAAATCTGATTCTGCTGATCCAGAACAGCAGTTGAGTGGCACCGTTACACTGGATACTTGTATTTGCTTCCTGCAAGTCCTCCCCTTGGTTCACAGACCTTGGAGAACTGTGCAAGAGTTTTTTGGAAGCACTCCAGGACCTTCATCTTTCATAAAGGGAAGCTACCATCTTTTATGCATGTAAATCAACAGGTGAATAACCTCCCCACGCCATCACTAAATTATCAGAGTCCACTTATTTCTTAATCTCCAGTAATCTTAATCTCTCCTGTCTCAGAGGGGGAACTAATCAAAAGTAGGAATGACTCTACTGATTTCACTGGAACACTCATCTTAAGTTTCTGTATGAACACATACATTACATTCTAAAGGCTTTCAAATAGAAGCATGGAGTTTTAAAGGGGCTGTGGGAAGTATTTATGCTAAACCATCAGAGCCACAACAAGTCTAAGTCTCTTAGGGGCCCGATCCTATCTTCTCTGCAATTTTACTCCTGTGTAAAGGAGACCTCTTTGGTCTTAAAGGAGGTAAGCCATTTCCATCAGGATTTCTAATAAATCTACTGCAGACCCTTGCTTGGCTCTTGAGTATGAGTAAGAAAGAAGTTCTACTAATGATTATGAGATTACACAGATATATGGCTGCAGTGAGGTAGAAATTCAGCTTTGAGTATGTTTGGATATCAGGCCTTCTGACTAGTAGGCTCTTCATCTAGCAACAAAATCCCCAAACAGTTCAAACCTGTTACATCAGTTTAAGTACTAGTTGTGGGATGAAAAGCAAGGAACTATAAAATGGCAAAGGCCTTCTATACTATACCGATGGAAGAGTAAGTAAATGAGATTCAGCAAAATTTCTGAAGATCTACATCTATGTAACAGAGAACGACTTCAGAGGAAAATCACTGCTGTCTGCTATTCATCTGTTATCAGGCTGTGCCAGATAAAGGCTGGTGAGTCTATCTGAGCAATAGGCTCTCAGAGCCTTTCCACTGAGAGTATCACTGACCTCAGTGGGACAAAGGATTTTACACTCTGCTTTTACCTGCAAAGAGGCCAAAATCTGCTTTCCACTAAGCAACACGACTGAAGGTGATAACTGCCAAAGCATTAGATCCCTGCCAAAGCCACCTGACAAATTCTGTCCCGTTACCATCTATCACATACTAAATAGATGAGAAAAAAATATCTCAAGCCCAGCCTCTAAATGGTCATGTTCCTGTGTAAAAGGTCTTCTACCACTATTCTGTACACAAAGATATGGAATCTTTCCCTTAAATGGTGATACTCTAGCTACTGATGCTCTAGCTAATGTTACCGTAAGGTGAGGATGGGATCCTTACCTTAGTAAGTTTTTCTTCCTCTGTTCCTTTGTTGTTCTGACAGCAGTAAAGGTAAGCAGGAAAGCCAATGCTTTGGCCTCCTGCTCCTTTAGACTCTGCTAACTTGCCATCAATCCTCTGCGTACAGAAGAAGCCAAGCACTGAGGAAATTCTCCAACTTTCCCACACCCACAGCCTGGGTTATTTGCATTTATGAGCAAACTACAGTCAAGTGCACCAGAAAGGCAAGTTTTCTAACACAAACGAGTACGCAGCAACCAGGATGACACCAAAACCCACCCCTGGCAAGTAAAGCCAAAAGCCTTTCTCCTTTTCCAAAAGGACAAGAGGAGAGGATGTGTCATTCCATTCAGGCAGGTGCAGGATACAGAGCTCAAGGCAATGGATTACTGCTTCCAGTGTAGAACTCTGCTTTTCTTTGGAGGTTTTATTCTGCACCCAACAAGGATTTGCCAATTAATATGATTTCAATGTACAAAGGGAGCTCTGAATACTTCCTTGTGCCTCATGTCTCCCAGGCTACAGTAGTGTGTACCTCAAAAGTGTCACCAGCCTTACACTTAGACATGCTTATACACTATAAAGCACTATAATACAGAGTTAAGGGAAGCTAGAAATCTGTTCTGATTTGTCTCCAGCAGTACCTGAGGTATTTTTATGTAAATGTATCCAACCCATAGAGGTCTACAGTTGTACCTCAGCACAACAGAAAATACATACAATAAAAATTGCAGTATAAATTCTCTAGGATTTTGCAAAGCTGGGATAAAGTGCAACACTTACCTACCCAACTTGTGCTTGCTTCTTTTTTCTTTTAAGATGGCACCTACCCTTAAGGTCTTATATACCTGCCGGAAGATCTCTCCAAAGATGCCCACCAACAGTTAGCCTGGGTGGCCTTATGATGCAACCGTATCCCGAGATGGCAGCATTAAGGTTTCCAGATTCCATTTCAGCAGCAATTGAGACTTCAGCACGTTAAGTCAAGGAGGAGGAGAGGCATTATCTGATGAGATTTGGGTCCAACATATGTTTTGTAGAAATGACAGGATTGTGGCAGAAGGCACATAAAAACCTTTACAATTGATTAAACAATTCCCTGCAGTGCTCAAAACCCAAACAGAAGAGCATTATACCAGTGTGTAAAAGCGAAACAAAATAAAACACACACACACACAAAAAAAACAAAACCAAAACCAAAAAAACCCTAAACCAAGCAAAATCAAAACAAAACCACCTAAAAAGCACAATGAAAAAGACTAAAAGCAAAAGTGAAACTAGCCAGGCTGTTCTCAGTAACCAACTTCAATGAAACGGAATAAATTAATGCAGAGCCTAAAATGATAAAGAATCAGTTCACGGCTGTCTTTTTTATCTCAATACTGACACTTCAGGAAAGAAGAAAAACCTCTAGGGGAGCTCACTGCAGAGATCCAGGGGCCTCTGAAGAGCAGAGTAACCCGGGAGATCCCTGCACTTCTAAGCAGCCGTATCACTAACTGCAAGCACGTAGCAAATCAGCAAAGGAAAACTGGAGCAATGAAGATACAGCAGGCAACCACTGGAAACCACACAGCTTTTAGAAAGACTGGCTACTGGTAACACATTGATGCTTTCAGGAAAAAAAAGTCTGGAATGTGTGGAATTCTCTGGGATGCCAGGGTGCAAAGAGGGTCTCCTTAACTAAGGCTTTCAAAATCTGCTGCCCGGTCATTGCCGATTATTCAGAAATCAAGGTGGTTTACATCATCAGTTTCTGAAAAGTACAATATTCCACTTAGGCTGCCAAATCTGTAGTCCCTTGGACTGAGAAATCATCTTTCCAAATAATAACAGAGGCACCGAGTCCCAAGTCTACACACAAATCCAGCACTTCCACATTTCTGTATTATCAAGATAATCGAGAATCTAATAATAAAACTGGGCAGTATCACACTGCTCACTTCTCTTGCTGTTAATAAGAAAACTCTAAGCAGCAGCCAGACTGACAACAATCACGTTATTCCCACATGGTTCTCCTTTAGAAGCAGACCCTGGAGCTGATCATGATGAAAAGCAGCAAAGTACTTGGAGTGGCAGAAGGGCAAAGTAGTTAGTTCAGGAGCTGAGCAGGAAAACATTTCTCACCCTTGTTTCTCTTCCAGTGAGAGGGTGAAAAGGATTCATATTTTCAAGATGCTGGCTGGCCAGAGGCTTGTAAGAAAGATGAAAGGCCAAGCAGCATCTGGGCAGGCAGAGGCGAGGGACCTAGAATTTTTGAAGATGACCTGCTTGCAACTGCCCAGAATCAGTCCTTTATTGAGCCTAACAAGATTTTCCAATCACTCTTTCTGAACAGTGGCCCCAAAAAAGAGCAACACATCAGTAAATACCTTTACCAGTAGCTCAGCAGAGAAGTTTAAGTTCTTTTCTTAAAGCAAAGCATACCAACTCTTGCAAGTGTTCACCACTTCAATAGCAACAGAGCTGCAAATGTCAAGGCCTCATGAAAATGACAGCAGTAGTGAGAAGCATTACTGGAAAAATGCCTTTTTAATTAATTTCAATTTTCTGTTAATATTCCCTGAACCAAACATAGGTGTTTTATCTGAATATAACAGTACATAATTTTCCATATAAAATACAACATTATTATGCAAAATTGTACAATAGTCTGTTTTCAAGGGAGTTCCTTTCCTGTTCCCCTCCCCCTTGGTATCATCTCTACGATTGCCAAGGAATGGCATTCTGGGTAAGGAATCAGGCTAAGGAAGCCCCTCTAGCCACTGGCTCCAGTAGCTCCCAAGATGGCATTAGCCCATTATTTCCTTTTCCTCACCCAGACTGTGCCTTCACAAGGGAATCTCAGCATCCAGCTGGCTTATGAGGCACGGAGAAAAGGCCTTCCAACGTCACAGCTCAGTATCTAGGGCATGTCTGGTAGCATTATTCTCAAATCACTGTTCTAACACCAAGCGCAGCACATCGAGAACGTCTCACTGTGGCAAGAAAACCCAGTAGTTTTAAATTCAGTACTTAAAAAATGTGTGGTTGGGCTGCACTGTTGTGATGCTAACACATCAGTCCATGGCACCTCATTCAATGTGCCACACAGCCCAGCATCTCCAGACTTCTGGTATGCAACAAGTTCAACGCGACCATTACAGTCATGCCACAGGTGCAGTGGCTGCATGCCTGTCCCCAGGTGTTTCTTGTGGTGCAAGTTCAAACCTCCAGCCAGTTCTGACTTGTTCTTAGATGTGTCATTTGGGATGGACAGCCAAATGACAGCCCAGAGGCCACTCCATCATTCCCACGTTTGCTGCTGGTGGTAGAAGTCAGCATGCCTTAATAGGATGCTGGTAAGGTCCTGGGCAGACCTGTGACCACCTGTGATTGCTCTGTTGGTTTCAAGACATCAACTGAGTGCAGTGATTTGAGTGAAAACTGCCAGGAGTGGACTGTGTAGGCACTTCATGCTTCAAACAAACATTAGCATAGTCTCGCTGAAAGTACTAATGAAGGAGGAGGTGTCAGTCCAGAAAGGAACAAGCATGCTATCATTATACACTTTGTGAGGGTGGGCAGTTTTATCTGGCCCTTGAGAACACTGATAAGCCTGGAGGCCAAAGGGAGGTGTTGTCATGGATGTATATGGATTTGGGGAATCTGAGGAAAAGATGTACAGAATGATGCTGTTCAACTCCAGGCCCCAGTTGAGATGTTCAGGTGAAGCATTAGGCAAGTGCAGCTGTGCTGGTCCAGCACTGGGCAGGGAATAAAAGCAGCCAGAGCATGCAAAGAAGTCAACTGCTCATGCACATTGGGTTGGTGTGGACACTTTCGCCTTTAAAGCACGAGTAGCACAGCACTGCATGGAGAGAAGTGATGAGGACTGGGCGATGTGCCTGTGAGCAGCTGTATAGCTGGAGGCAAGACACACACCTACTGGAGGATGTGTAGTGGCAAAGCCCAGCACTGTGAAGGGGCCCTTGGCTGGACAGACCAAGGGACATCTGCAGCTCTATCAGCAGCACTGCACTGCATGTTGTACCATATACAGGAGGGAGGAGGAACAGCGGGCAGACGTGGGGAAGATCATGACCAAAAGTCTCTCCCCTCCCAAAGACAGAAGGACTTGAAAGAAAACAGAACACCAAAGAAGCGGATTCTGCATTTGTCATCACAGGGGTAAAGCCAGACTCTCTAATTAAGCGCATGACATAACTGTGCTGTAATATCAAGGTTTTGCACTGTGATTTGAAAACAAGCTGCACTTGCACAATCCAGAAAGAAAAAAGCCGTACGGATTAGAAAGGCTAAGCTCTGCTCTCACTTACATTAGTATATACCCACATTTACTCAGCCTAAAAGACTTACAGATGAGAATGTGATACACAGAGTTTCATTTCCTCAGACAGCTCCCTCAATACATTGGCCAAGCCTCCTCCTCACCGCAGTTTCCAATCACAGCCCAGCACTCTGCTCTGATTACACACTCGTCCTGAAACCACAGAAAGCTCCCTCGGTCTGATCTACAGTTGATGTATATTAATGTATCACCAGCAAAGTCACTCTACAACTGCCGAGGATCTAGTTTAAATACCGCTGAACATTTAAGGCTTGATTCTGTTAATCAGTACAGTTTCACTGATCCTAGAAGAGTTACTTGTGTTCCACACCGCTCCAAAGAGGAGAAAACCAAGAGCACGATTTTTCAAATGGCACCTTAAAAACACCCAGAAGAGGACATGCTGTCATTTACTCCTGTGTAAATTCATTTCACTCTGCTCACTGGAGGCACTCGGGACTTAGAGCAGAACAGCAGGAAGGCAAAAACTAAGCCAAATCCCCCTCTGAAGCTATTGCTTTTCCTAAGCCAGATATTAAGAGGACAGGATCGACACCAAACTCTGCTATTCCAGGTTTCCAATCCACAGCCCTACCTATCAAAAAAAAAAATACATATTCACAAGCGCTTGGGAAGCGTATGTACCACTGAGAGTACAAAATCATTACACCGCTGTGAACACGAGCCGTATTCAGCAGAAATCTGCACGGACTGCAGAGCCTGTCACCGCTTCTATAGTTTGGGTGGAGAAGAAGCAGGATTCAAGCACTTACTGCTTGACACAAGTCGCATATTGCCTTTCTTCCCCCCCGCCCCTTCTTCCC
>VZRW01006192.1:0-92485 GCA_013398125.1 Aegotheles bennettii | reverse complement strand
GGGACCCCCGTGCGCGGGCTGCGGGGAGGCACCGCGGGCCCGTGGCAGGCGGGGTCCGCTGCTCCGGGCGGACCGTGGCCCGGCGGGGCGACTCTTCCTCTGCACCCCAGCCCGTCTCCCTGCTCAGGTGCGAAGAGGGAGGGCAGGACGCCGAGAGGGGCAAAAGGGAACCCAAGTTAGCGAGGCCCGACCCAAGTGAGCGGGAGGCCGGTGCCTGCCCACCGGTGCCACCTCTTGGGGCACCGCAGAGGACACAGCACATCCGAAGTCGGGTGGATGCACTCGGGTACCCGGCTTCCTAGGAGGTGTCAGGAGAGCCTGGTCCCGGTCGGCCCAGGAGCACTGTTGCTGATGCCAGACAGCTGGGCTTGCTTACATATGCTCCTGAGAGCTGAACGTGCCTAATGAGCAAGCATGACATCTGAGTGCAAGCTGTAAATTGTTAGTGGTAAATAGGCTGAATAGGTACCACAGAAAGAGCTACGGTAAAAGGAGAGCCAAGTGGCTGCAAGTGCAGGCGTCCCGTGGCTAGGAAATGTTGGCTTGAGTTTGCCCACTTGACCTTAACTTGTCATCCCTGCACACGTGTGCTGTGAGCCTGTCACTACCCGGCCGCACACAGGCAGCTCTCATTTACCTCTGTTCAAACAGTCTGAGTTGCCGCTGGCTGCGCCAGAGCTGTGTGCACACCCTGGGCTCAGGGACCTGCTCCTGGGACAAGCTTAGGTCTGGAGGGTGGATGCGGTTCCTTTCGCAGAGCTCCAAGTCTGAGCTGATACATTTTTTTGCCCCCGCTGCTGGCTTCTGGCATGGACATTTCTTCACGCTGCGTCTCCGAGCAGGGAAACACGGAGCACAGAGCTAGCATGGGGTTTTTAGCTCAAGCTTCTAACTCGTCTTGAAATGGGCTGCCCCGGTCCTGTGCTCAGGGAGCGTGGAGGGTGCAGAGCCTGCCTCTGCTGGCCCCGTCTCAGCACTACCTCCCCACCCCTCTTGGGGGGCCTGAAGTTCAGGTGCGATCCAGTGGGAGTGGGCAGCGATGTGAGAGCTGTCACAGCCCCGGGGGCAGTGCTCTAGCAGTACCGAAAATATTTCATGGAGCTGCTATTAAAATCACTATGTCATTTGTACCCCATACTCCAGAGTTTCTTCTGCAGCAGGGTGGATTTAACCCTCATAATGGAGCTCAGACTGTACTGCTCTTCCCACCTTCCCACATTATTTGTAAGCCACTGAAAGGCTTTTTTTAATATTGCACTTGAGATTCATAAAGGGGGTGTGTGGGGGAGTGGTTAAATTTTAGTGCTCCGGAAAGAGCAGCAGCCATCCAAATGGGTGTGGGATCACAAGGAAAGGACCACAGGCATCAAACCTGTTGGAAGCAGTATTGTAGCACTCGCCAGGCAGGGGCAGGAGCTACCTGTGAGGAAAGCAGCTAAGGCTCTCGTCCTGCCCCTCTCTCAGGCACCCAATGAGCCACTGGGTCAGGCCATTCATAACAGGTAAAAGCTAAAAGAGGCAGGGTTTTAGACTGCACCTTACCATGGCCTCCTGGTTGCATGTAACAGCTGACCAGCTCAGGTAGGACAGCAGCAGCGCAGCTCTCTTCTTTCCCTTGGAAACAACGCCTTGGTTCCTTCAACATATCCCTGCTCATCCTCAGGAAAGCCACCAGAAGCCAGTGCTTGCACTGCCTTTACTTCTCCCAGTCTGTTATTACTACTACACATTACTGTTGGCTCCATGGTGTCTCTCTTTGTCCCAGGCTTGGAAAGGTACAGCTTGCCATGAGACACTACTAGTGCCATGAGAATTGTGTGACTTCTGTATGCAGCAATGCAGGACACATACAGTGCCAAAGCCACACACCAATGAACTTATTTAAAGGAGGCAGGACCTGCTAAGTCTGCACATCTCCAGCATACAGAGCATATCTTCATTTTGGAGGTCTCGCTGCATTTTCATCTTTCCCTCTGTAAATGTGTAAATGTTGCCATTTTTTTTAGGTTGTCATTGCAGACAGAACAGACTCCATGCACTGCTTGGCTGTAGGGCACCAGCACTTTCCACCAGGCAAGTGGTGACATCTCAGATTCCTGTGGTCAGAATACAGATCCTATCATTGCAGGTACTGTGGGGTCAGGTAATGCCTTGCCCCAGTTACACACCTACTATAAGTTTTCCATCAGTAATGTTGGGTGGTGCAAATTCAAATTCAGCAGCTTCTCAGCTGCCCTGGGTATTGCTCTTGGTGTGTCTGTTCAATAGCAGACAGGAATGTAGTGGGGAGCAGTCCCAAAGGTCAACCTCAGCCTCACAGGATGGATCTCTGGAGGTTGTCTCTGTAGCCAAAGGAGAGGAAAAACATCTTCTATGCCAGATTTTGAACACTTAACACTGGGGCTCAGCTCTGAAGTGCCCCTCAGAGGGGCCCGTCCCTCCTCACTGACTGCAGGGGCTGCCCGGGGAGGATAGCTTCCTGGGGCTGAAGTTAGACCTCAAGAGCATTCCCCCAGGTATTAAACTGTGGACACATCAGCCTGGACTAACATTCCACATCACTAGATTTCAAGAAGCACTTACAGACCTCAGAGACTGAGACATGTCAGAAAGACTATCAGTCATGAGTATGTGAAACAGTTCCTTATGTATTTATTTATGGCAGGAAGAGCTTCCTCTTGGACTGTACAGCTTTATTGCACATGCGTGAGCAATATTCCCTGTGTTGGTTGCTGTAAATTTAGGTTGGGAGGTTGCTGTGTATGGCATTGGCTTTCACCCATGGCAATGGGACAATGAAAGGCTGCACGATGGTTTGCTTCAGAGACATACAATATGAGGGTGGAAGAGTGGGCAAAAAGGGTAAAATAAAGGTCCTGCTTGACATCTCACTGGTGCTGCTGGTGGTAGGTAGGCCCCTCATCCTAACCTACAGTAGCTGCTATGCAGCTTCCCACCCCCATACCACAGCTGTATCCACCCCCTGGCTGCATTTGCTGCTGATATCCTTGCTGAAGTGTGATTTTATAGAAACACCAGCTAGGGGACATTCGTGCTGATAGAGATGGAGAGCAGGACCACTGGCAGATGAGAAGGACTCTGGTTCCCTGCTGCAGAGAGCCGCAGGAAGCAGGGAGGTGGGATTAGGCAATCTCACCCAGTTTGGCAGTGCTGCCCTGGCCTGCTGCAGTATGTCTTGTTCTGCAGTGCCAGAAAGGGAGGAGAGGCTGGTGAGTGCTACAGGCTATTGTCATTTTCTCCTCTTTCCGTGTCTGTGAAGAGGATGCCTTTAGGCATCATATTAATGAAGTTGTGGCCTTTTGACCATAATGTGGCATCTGTCATCGCTGATGCTAGCCCTCCTAAGTACAGGCTGTTTCAAAAGATGGACCAATTTGAAATGGACCTTCAATTGAAATTGGGTCCATCTTTTTGAAACACCCTGTATATCACTTATTTATTCTCAGCAATAATGTCACAGAGAGAACATTACCAGACCTGTACCCACTTTGACTAGCAAGAAGTATCCTCGACTGGAAACTCCCTTCAAGGTTCAGCTGCCATTCGGCACTTGGATCTGACAGTGACATTCATTGATCACACCAAGGCCACATTAAAGGTGAAAACCCATAAGACAGGAAACAAGCACAGTCAGGTTAGTTCACTGTGAGTCTGCTCATTTCGGCCCTTCCAGTTTGTTTCAGCAGGAACATGTTAAGATCATGTACAAAGCATGGGATATTGAGATCTTAGCCGGGAAGTACTTTTGCTGAAGAGGCTCTCTGGGTTTGAATGGCTTAGTCAGGCAAAAGGATGGTAATTCAGCTCTGGACAATATGTCCTATGTTGCCTGAAATGCTCTTCTGTTTGGGACATGGAGGTGATTTCACCTTTCAATGTGATCTGGCCTTTGAAGGCAACAGTGCTACTGTACTGAGGCACACATTTTCACTGCTAATATACTGAGACACACAACTTCTTACTTCTAGCTCCTGCTTCCATATAACTTTACTGGTACGAACAGCTATACAAGTGTTGACAAAGCATGCAAGAGACCGCAAGTCTCTTCTAGGAGCTGCTATGTGAAAAAGTATGGATAAATATAGGTATGAATATTCCCTGTTCATCCTCGCCTCTGTGATCTCTCACAATGCTCTCAAATACACAGTTGCTGCCCCTTTGCCACCACCACTAACTCTGGGCAGTATGAATTTTCTTTTGTCGTCCGGGCCTGAACACCCTTTTTCCTCATTGGTCTTTGAACAGAAGAATTTTACAATTCTCAGTAGAGCTGTTTCCCTTGCACCTCCTGGTGATGACACACACAGGCATTAGAGTGGCGAATGTTTCTCTTCATTAATCTCTCTCTCCTGTCCAACTGGATTTCCCCAGGCACTCGTGTGCTGTCACCAGCTTACACTGATCCAGCCCGCTACTGTTCTTTCTGGTAGTTGTTAGTGTTTGTATTACCACAAACCTTTTCACTCTTAAACTATGACCCCACTGTTTTAGTCACTGGTTTAAATGGGGAAAATGCAGGGCCTGCAGGACTGCGTGTACCTGTAGCAAAAGGAATAATTGGACTCCACATGAAGCTGCAAATCATGCAGTGCAGGCTAAACAGAATTTAAAAACTGCAAGCTAACTCCCTTTCTCCAAACTCTCTTAATTATAGTTGTTACAGGGGTTACTTGTAATCAGGGTAGGGATGACATTTCAAGCTGAAGAGTGATTATTAAATTGATGCTTCCTTTAAAATGTGCCTAAAGTCAAGGCTGACATGCTAATTGAATTTTATTAGTAAGAAACATTTGTTTTAATAAGGAAACTTCCTTATCTCTCTAGCAAGTTCATGTTAAGCACACACCTACTGAATGTTTTCCATCACTACTACCTGGCATTGCTAGTCAGAAAAACCATCATTGGAGCATCCCCCTGAACAGCCAACTTTTTTTTTATATCAATATTAGTTTCACATTCATATATCCCATTGACTGCTAGCACTGGGACATATCAAGGAGATAAAAAATCAAGATGCTTAAATGCTGTTGCCATATAAGCCTTCAAAAATGATGGTTAAGAATGCTCAATTAATCCATGACCAAACCAAAATGGGAAATTGGGAATTGCTGCCAAACTTCAGGGTCCCACCAAAACACTAAATGTTCCCAACTGCTCTAATATGGATCTAAGTATCCATGCTGTTATCCTAGAGAATACGGATTCTCAGTGTGTCATCTCAGAAGAAGTTACGTAGAGGACATTTAGGATGCCTTCACTAGGCTCCATATCAGAACACAGCACAGCAGAGTAACTGCACCACTGGAGAAGCCTCCAGCTCCGAGCTGGACTTCAGGGCAAGTGGCCCCTGTGGGCTGTGCTGCTAGAAAATGGTAGGTGGCTACTTCTTCAGATGACAAAGCTCTCAAACTGAAGTCAGGCTCCATTTTATATAAGAGAGCTTTGTTGGGGCAAGATTACCAGTGACCTCAGCTGGAGCACAATGAAGCCTGTCTCCAGCCTTTGCAGAGAGGTAGTTAATTCCATCTCTACAGTCTCAAGTGGGAGCATTCAGGATGACAAAAAGTTAACAAAGGTGGTTATATCTTAAGAAGCCACGATAAAAGAAGAGGCAGACAAAAATAATACTGTGTTCTTTACAAAGAAATACAATCCACTCAAGGAAAACAGAAGGGAGAAAGATGATGTTTTACTTCCAGTGTGAGATCCATCCACCCTCTTTGTTGCTCTGACTTCTTAATTGCACTTGATTTGATAGCAGTGGGGGTTTAACCGGCATGTTGTGTGTATTTTCACTGTTCTCTTTAATTTTGCCTGCTGGCATCAGGAGGTTTGTGCACATCAAGCCAAGTCTGCAGTCTTGATTCAGGGCTCAGCAGACCTCAGCTGACATTTTGCCTGCATCAGGACAGTGGGATCTCTCAGTGTATCTCTCACTAGTGTAGAGAGAGAAAGATTTATTGGGAACAGAAAGTGAAAACCCCATCATCCACAGATGATCATTTGTTCAATATTAACTACACACGTTTTTACACTTCCCAAAATAATTTTGCATATGCTGATTGCATGCTGAATGTGTCCTAACTCTCTATCATACGGTCTAAATGTGGAAGTAATTTCAAGTTTCTGTATTCCCTTGTCAATCCAGCTTGCAGTTCATGTCACCAAGTTGAGGCCAGTAAAATGTCGCTTCCAATCCTACGCTTAATGGTGAGGAGCTAAAGAAGGTGCTACGCTCTGAAAGACCAGGTCAGGTCAGGTCAGTGCCTCCACACTTCCCACTGCTTCTCCCAGAGAGTAGGAACTTCAGTTTGCTTGGGTAGGTGTTTACCTTGCCTGTTCCTTTCTGTGTTGTGGCATGACCTCACTCAGCTCTGGATGTTGCTTGGAGAACAAGCCAGCTTTGCATTTCTGAGGGAGGAGGGTAGGTCCACATCACAGGTTTGGTTGCAGTATCTCATGCCAGCCATCCCCCAGCAGTTTTAGGCAGGCTTTTGCTGTTAGGCTCACTGATGTGGATTCCAGCAGAGGAAGAACAAATAAGCCTAGTTTTACCTTTTGAGTCTCGAGAGGGAGAGCATGTTAGGGTATTTCAAGCTCTGTCCTGCTGTGTGCAGGCCACATTCCAGCTCCGTGTGGCAGATGTTTAATTTATCAGAAAGCCTATGCTCCAGGGGTCCAAAATAGCAAAGAAGGGAAAAAATCAGGTTTGAAGACCATTGGGCAAGTAAATGCAAAAGCTCATGCTGCCTTGCACGTACTCTTTCCAGCTGTATGATTTCCATTATGAAAAAAAGTTTGTCTGCCGGGAGCAACTCTTTGATTTTGAAAGAAATCAAAATAACAAAAGATAAATAATTACTTAGTAGGTGGGCTAATTCCTCCTTCCATGTCTTTGTCCATAATGGAGACAAAAAGCGTAGCTTTACGCTCAGTGGCTTGGCAGTGCCTCCAACCCTCCACCAACAGAAGGAAAGACACCCTAAACATTGATATTTTAACTCTTACAGTAAAGCAGTGAAGGTTGGTTTATACCCTTGAGCAGGCTGAATATTTCCTACATGTGGCAGTACCAGTGCTGTAAGCAGAGCCACCAGCCCAACTTTTAAGAAGAATCTCCATCCAATCTAAAGAATTTTTCATTTGAAACCACTTGTGGTCTCATCATGGCCAGTCAAATCAGCTTCCTATTTTGTTTAACTAACAAGTAATAGTATAAGTGCTGTGAAAATGCAACTTAATAGGAAAAGTCTGACTGTGAGTAAGTGATTACTGTTTCAAAGGAAAACAGAGTTTATAGAAGCATAATTAGTCATCTGCTCTTAAACCAGAAAAATATGGTAGAGAAAATGAAAAGGTATCTTTGAGTTTTTAGAACGATACAGAAACAAGTTAAATAATGGAATGCGATTAGTGTCTGCTTTTATTTTAAGGATAAACAGAGCTATTATACAGTTACCCACCTTCATATCTACTCTTTCTGTGTTCTACCTAATGGGCTCTCTTCCTGGTCTACAGAAAAAACCCCAGCCCTATCCTGTTTACAGTTGAGCTGCAATATACTTAACATTATTACTTCAGATTTTGTACATTAACTCTGCTGGCAAGAGGAAAACCCTCTCATATTATCTAATTATGGCTTCAAGCAGCACTAATGAAGAAGTCGCACAGGCTAGGGCCTGTTGTCTCTTGTCTGGAGGCGTCGACAGCGAGTCTGTGGTTGTGGTCACACAGAAACGGGGAGGGAAGCTGGGGCTGCCAGGTGTAGCAGCATGCAGAGTGAAGCTGAGCACTGAAGAGTGCAAACGCAGAGTCAGGTTCACATCCCTCAATTTGTGACGCTGAGACCCCCTCCCCATCAACACCTTCTTCCCCCTCCGCACTGCTAGACTCAGCTGGGATGCATCTTGGAGGTGTCTGGCATGGGTCAGGGATGGAGCCCTCTGTTTTTTGGAGAGGTGAGGCGTGCAGCTGAGCCAGCACAACCGCGGCACGTGCCGACAAGCGTATTCCTGGCAGTGGGCTGTGAGCTGGGGCAAGGAGCTGCTGCCCAGCTTCAGGAAAGTCATGTCTGGTTGGTGGTGGGTGAGGCACCTATATATCCACTGGAATCAAATGAGCTACTTGTACCAATGTAAAATAAGACAAGCCAGGCTGTGTCTGCACTCATAGCAAGGAGTAAAGCATGTCATGGAGATCAGTGAGCTTGCTAGTTTGGTTTAGTATGGATGCAACAACTTAGCTGTTGAACCCACTGTAAAAGCCTAAGGTGAAACTCACTCCCGATCTTCATGCTGCTATTCCTGACCTGTTTCAGATTCCAAAGTTAACTGGTTTAGGTTTAGCTATGCTAATTTTCTAAACACTGTTGAAACCTTGGCATGGACATACACGTAGTCACAACATAAAGAATACAGAGTAGTATACAGAATAGAGTATACAGAGTAGAATACAGAGAATAGGTTACCAAAAAGAATCAGGAGAAACTCCACTGGGTAGGTGACCTACGTGAAGTGAAAAGAGACCCAAACTCAGATATGAGTTAACTGGGATTTTCGTCTACATCTCATTAACCTCTGGGATGGACAATCCAGCAAAGCCGTGATTTATTTACCATAGATGCACTCAAAGGATACGGCATAACTTAATGTTCTGGAACTGTGAAAGTTATTTGCAATGACTTTTTTAAATTCTTAGGAGAAAAGTGAATGCATATTCCCTTCCCCCACCAAATTAAAAAAAAAAAAAAAGAGAAAGAAAAAAAATAAAGAAATTGCAGAGTAACATTCAAAGGCTCATTAAAAGCAGCCAGGGAAAATAGATTACGGAGACTTCAAAGACTCACGATACTGGTTAAGAATCAGCTCTCCTTTTCAAAGAAAATGTTATTAGCTAATCCTTGAAATTTGGTTTTTGGCAGATGACACAGAATTTCCTGCAGGTGCAGAAACAAGAGGGTATTAAAAGAGTTTTGGTAATACACAAAAAACTTCCCAACTACTTTTACAGTTCCATCTGTTCAAGCCAGACTGAGTGAACTCCCTGATCCCTCATACATGTACTGAAATGTAGCAGCATTTCAGGAGACTAACCCACATGAAGCTGCATATCTCCTTTACTGAGAAAGCAAGTCTGTTAGGGTAATGGGGATTTTTTGGTGTTTTGGTTTATAAGAGGAAAAATAATGCCTTTATTACTGCTATTATCAGTACCACTAGGGGAACTAACATAAAAGCCAGTATAATGCATAGCTGAGACAGTGTCTATACATCAGTTAACAATTCCACTAATAAAACACCATAAGCATGCAAGCAAACATCACTCCCCACCACTTCCCTGATTACATCAGTTTGGAGGTGCTTTGGTATATTCTGTCTTTTAAGGTCTTCCTCATAAGGTGCCTTGTGTGTTTTTTTGCCTGCTTTATCCATGGCTAAACCCAAAACTCCTCCATTAGTTACAAGTCCCTGGTTATCAAAAAAAACAAGGCCAGTCACATCCCTCTCAAGTCCTTTGTTAAGCTGAAATTCTTTTACTTTGATTTAAAACCCAGCTGTCTCACAATGACAATTTTTCCACTGAGACTTTCACCTAAAATTTGGCCCAAAAGATGCCCAAAGCTATGTCTTACTCTTTTCATGGCAACTAATCGCTTGAAGTCAAATAACTGGGCTTAAGATGCCCTTAGTAGTAAGCAACCTGAAAAGGAGCACCTGAATCAATAAGGGATGATAGAATAGCAGCAAAGGAATAGTAGCAAGGAAACTCATTCCTATTTTCTAGCAATCCAAACACTTGTTCTGTTGCTATTCATTTTCAGATATAGTCTGAACAATGTTGCTTATAAATTCAATGCAGAGACATACAGGTGTGTGAAATTCAGATCACAGCACAACTGTAGTTCCCAACTTGTGGAAAAGAGACCATGGGAGCTTAGTTCATTAAGTTTATCATTAATGACAGAGACTCATGTCTGTGCACATTTGGGGACATAAATGTTACAGGGACTCAGTAAAACTTGACACTTTACTGAGTACTTTGCACCTGTCCTGAAGAAAGTATTTTGAATTGTTCTTGAGATCTTTAATATGTTGTACTGACATTTCCATTTGCTTGTAAGAAGTAGCTTCTCTTATTACTTACAAGCTCATTCTCTGAAGCATATTTTGTCCCCATACACAGCATCAGCTATACAGTGCTGACACCCAATATCAGAAAACTTGACACAGTTACATTCGTTAGTAGAGCCATATGATATATACTGCAAAATAGCCACAGTATAGCACACTGAAGAGTTAAACTAGTTCAAAAATGAGTATTTGTTTGTCTCTGATCTCAAGTCAGTCTGCTATGGGCAGAGAGATGAAGAGACAAGATAAATACTTTGGCCAGAGTGACTTCTGTTCAGCACCTAGAATAACTAGGTGTTTTCCAAAACATACTTTTAATCAGAGCTCTCTGAACTAGGTGGGAGAGATGAGATAGGAGGTGGAGTATGGCTGATGTCGCGAAATGGGATTAATGCAGCATTATTAAACAGACATGACCAACATTATACAACTATGTGTCAAAAAACCCCCAAACCAAATGCAGACACAAAACCCACCTAGGTCCACAGTTAAGCCTCTGCACAAGTGTCTTGATTTTCTCTTGTGGATACTTATTGCTCTAGTTTTGTTGACATTTATGAGGATGTGTCAAAATGCCTGCTGAAAAGTTTAATCCAATATAATACTGTTCAGAGAACAAGAGGGCTGAGGAGATTTAATTTTTTTGTTAGAAGAGAGGTTTTAAACAGCTTGGGTGTTATGGAATATTTATTGCTCAAAGACGAATAACCCACAAGTTAGTAAGTGAAACAAATGTTGCTGGAAATAGAAAGGCTAATGTCTTGAGTGCAGGGCATCTGAGCAGAGCTGTGTAACTTGCTGTAGTTCTCATTTTCTTTGCATAGATTTATTTCCTTGTGGGTGACAATAAAATTAGACTGGATGTACTGCAGGTTCCCTCTCTCCTCCCCAACACAGACTTTTCCCTGTGGGCAGGGGCCTTTAAGGGTCCTTGAGGGTGGGGTAAGGAGTGGGGAGAGGGGTTGCAGAAAAAGCCCAAATCTGACCCTCACGTGTGTCTCTTAACTGTGACTATGAACATGAGTAAGGTATCTAGAATCCCTGTGGGTCAGTGAGTTGTTCATCTTGCTAAGACCAGAATCATGCTCTAAAAATGCCTCTACCTGTCCCTGGTTTATAGAGGTACTGTCTTCCTAGCTTGGACATCTCAGTTACAAACCAACATCAAGAGTCTGGTGGAATTAATCTGGGCCCTAATATCTCTCTTTTGAGGCAGAATACGCTCACAATGTATTTCAACACCTTCTGTACTAGATTAGCAATATCAGAGTTTCCAGTAAAATCCCTGGAGTCTCTTGCTCTTCTCATCTGGAAGGCAGAGAAAAAATGACCCCCGGAAAATTTTGAAGGTGCATGAGATATATGGGGGGAAACATCAGGAAAGGAGAGTGACCACAGTGAATTATATCAGCCACAGTGGTTATAGAGTACTGTGATGACTTAGCCCAATCTAAGCAGGTAGGAACAGCAAGTAGGTTAACCAGTTTACAGGAGGTGGTACTGAATCATCATGCATAATTTTTGCTGCATGGAACTATTTTTTTTTGAAGGCACTATGGGATCTATTCATCACCCATAATGCTCAACAAGAAATCACCTCCCTGTTCATCAACTGGTATGGCAGTTCAATTGGATAGTCTACCTTTAAGAACAATGTCAACACCCTTGTCCTGGACCATTGTATTTGAGATATTGGTTCAGAGTTTTATGTGGATTTCTCCATGGCTGCTCTAGTGTCTGTTCTCAAATTTAGTTTCCAAATGTGTGCTTATTGCTACTTTAATAAAAATTGGTGACTTAGTTAGGAATATTTATTCTTTCGCACATATCTTGACAGCAACCATGACTGTACAGGTAAACAACAATGTTCTGAGTACCTGAATAAGAACCAAGAGCACTCCCACAGGTTCTTTACAGCCCATGCTAAGCTTCCTTCTATGAAGGGGCAATGATGTAGTGAGGCTGTTGACTGGAGGATCTGTCAGGACACTGTTCAAATGAGTGATGAGGGCCCAGAATATTTAGGGCTATACTACTTTTGGAACTGTATCAAATCTCGTATTCAGAAAAAGCTTTGATAATCAATCAAGAGGAAGGAGAAGCATGAGGAAAGGAGTACATTTTTCAACCTTGTTCCTACAACTTCACCTACGTTTGTTACTATTTTAACATTTGTCACAATACTTAAAATCTTACCACAGGCAAAATGTCTCAACAATATTGTTTCTGCTTCAAAACTAGACACAGAATTCCAGTCCTGTGAGTCTGCCTTGACAAGCATACAACACTGAGCATTTTAAAGTGAAATCAAATTGAAGTGGCAATTCAGAAAAATCCATGTGCAGAACACATTAAAAATGCGCTGCAACATCACTGATCAAGTATGAGGTCTTAGGTTACATGAAAAGAGTTACTAAAGCACAAATTGTTCTTGAGAGCTACTTATCTTGCTCTCCATAATTAATGTAATACTTTAGATGAGGAGAACAAAGGTTAAGGCTTAGTATCCAGTGGGGGTCACTGTTGAAGAATAGCCTCTAATTTTTCTTCTACAAGAAGTTCAAACACATCCTAAAACTGCTGTGAATAATCCATACAGCTCATGCAAATGTATTGGAATTTGATTGGAGCAGTTCACATCAACTGTCAGAGTGAATCCTGTGTAAAGACAAAGTGCATGGACTGTAGGAAGTAAATTATCAGGTAATTAACACTCTATGTGAATAACAAAGAAGTGAAACACAAAGACGGGAGGGTGGAGAGATGTATTTGACCTTAGATGAGGCTTGGCAGGAATGCTGTGGTCACTGAATAAGGAGTCACCAAGAAAAGCTAGCAACCCTCCTTCCCTCCAGGATGGCACTTAGAAACCTTCACATCCTGGTTATCACATCTCACGCTTGTAAAGCCTTTTCACCCAAACTTGCCTGTACTTTTAGTAGAAAAATGGAGGACCTCCAGAGTGCAGTCTGGAGATGTCTTCACACACCTCAGGATGCTCCCACAGCTGGGTCTCTTCAAGAGGTAATGTCCATGGGGAAGGAGGGAAGGGTTTAGGAAACGGGCTGTGCATTTCAACACACACACCTGCCCCCTTGTTCTCCAGCCTTCCTGGTGTTAAAAGTTTCCCATCAAGAGCCTAAAACACCTGTGAAGTGAGAAGCGAGTACCCATGTTTGGGTTGGCATTAACTGAAGGGTGCATGGGGCTACATCCATGTGTCGGTAGCACATGGCACAGCTCTGATGACTTCAGTGACTTCAGGCCCTTCATCCCAGATTATTGTCCAAGGTCTCCTTACTAAACTCTTGACATTAGGAGCTGGTAGCCAGCCACAAGCACTGAAGGGGAAGCTCTATGTCCCTGGTGGCTTAATGGATGAGTTGTTTAATAATGATGAGTAATAAATGAAATCAGTACTCTTGCTTTTCTATATAGCTAGGCTGCTTTTGTACCAGCTGACTGACTGGCCCATTGCTTCTGCTTTGGTAACATTTATGTAGGCCTGTATCTTCACAAGTATCATTCAAGCTCTGAATCTCGCACCTTAAAATACACTTACTACTATTCACTATGGGTATTAGATTTCTTATTGAACCTGCTCTAATGTCTCCTTTCTGGACTGAAATCTCCCATAAAACTGAAAATACCCCTTTAGAGCATCACAACTGTTACTTGATATGTGGTTTCTCAGCAGCATGATCTTTATACCTGGTTGTATTTAGATTAAAAAACTGTTATTACTCTCTGCTTCCAGAGGACAGCAGCACCAGGCTTTGGACCAGAGGGGACAGATAGAGTTGCAGACAGCCCTTATGTACAGACATCTACTCTTAAAGACACGGTTTTAATAGAATAAAATGGCCGTACATGCTGGGTCAGATCTTCTGCTCCAATTAATCAAAGTGACATCACCAGAGCTGTGCCATTTTTAGTGGCTAATATCCAGCTCAGAAACTTTAAAGCTGTAAAATGAGGAGTAGGCAGCTCTCCCCTCTGCCTGACGTCAAGGCGCGAAGAAGGGAGGAAGATATTTGAGTGGTAGTTCCAAATGTAAAGATGTTAATCCCTGCCTGAAGACATTATGAACTTCAGCTTTTTACAGTTCAAGGAGCAGTTCCTACCATTGTTAATTGTCCCGAGTAACACTTCACTGGGAATAGGTTATGAGCTCTGTTGGTTTCAGGGAATACATACTTGGTGTTTCAAATAGTGCTACCAAAGTTGAACAGTTGGAGACATCCAAAATGCAGACATGGCATTTCCTACCTATTACAAACATTTGGTATATTTTTTAGCCATTAGTATTTGTCAAAGACAGCAGCTCTACAGTATGGAGGAGAAACCTGGAGAGCAGGAGAAGTGCAGTTCATTTGTTCTTGAGCTGGAACTGAGCTCTGCCTTCTACACCATGCTGGTTCAGACATGTAAGCACATGGGGCATGCCTCCATCTGGTACCTGAAGAGGAAACTCTTTATTAGCCACAAGCACAAGAGAGAGTAGGATTTCAGGAAAACATTGAGACATCTTTAAGAAATGTCATCATTCTGAGAAATTAACACTATGGAGAGTCAGACTTAAAGCTGTCATTTTCAGAAGCAGAGGCTCTGTTTAAGAGGAAAACTGCTGGCAAAGATCATTCAAAACCTAAGTATGTTCGTGTAGCTAGAAGCCTCATACTTTGATTAATGCTTGCAATCTCAGCATCTTTACAACTGCGAAGTACCTGTTCTTTCACTTCTGTGCGTACCAGTGTCCTTTCCTGTCATTGAACCTTCTTTTTCCATTGCATCTGACTAAGAACTGAAGTGTGTGAACAGTTGTTCACCTGTGGTTAAATATTCTTGGTGCAAAAGGGAACATTTGTAATATAAAGTGTTTCATCTGGAGGAGTTGGATGTGGTGTAAGGAGAAGATGCATATGACAAAGATAAAAGAAAATGCTCCTTCTGCCTCACCTGAACAGATGTAACTGTGTGACTTCATGATGTGCTTCTGTTGCACTCTGTTATAAAATGGAAGTTGAATATTTCGTTATGCTCCAATTTTAGCATCATCTCCACAAATAATACAAAGCACTTCACAGACTTTTTGAGAACTTTTTTTTTCCCTAATGTTTATGTGAAAAGAAATTTGTCACACTACCTTGCAAAAGGCAGTTGCTTTGTTGACCAGATGCCAAACTGAAATTCAGACATGGATGGCCAGAAATAAGATTTACTTTAATCCTACTAATCCTGAGCTGTTGATTGATACAAGGCACCATTATAGCTGGGTAAGCTTCCCAGGCTTATTGTCTTATTCTGTTTGGAGTCATGAGATCACTTTGGATTCTCAGTTTTTCCCTTGTAAAGGACACCATTGCTGCCTCATATTCCATTTTCTGTTATAAAAAATAATAAGCAAGAATGTCCTTTGCCAGCAAATGCAGAAAACTCAAGGCAGGTGGTTTGCTGGGCCTGCTGATATGCTCTACCAGGAAGAGTGAAAGAGAAGACGTGGGCCTGTCCTCAAGGAGGTTAGCAGTCTGCCTGGTTAATTATAGGGCATTCTTGTACCTATTTCAGCGAAGCTCCAAACCATCTTTGGAAGCTGAAATCATACTTTTGGCAGGAAGGCTTAGCATTGTTTCACTTAGGGGGAGAAGGGGAGAAACGGGGTTCCTGAAATATTTTCCAATGGATTTGAGGACCACTGAAAAGCTGGTGGGAGCCTATAGATATTTCTCTTCCATCTGGAATTGACCAACAGACTGCCACATGTCTGTGCATTATGAGGCTGAAAACCACTCTAGATATGACGTGCTGACCCAGTCCCATTAGCAGCAGCAACCTGTGCACCCACAGAGGGGAACTGTGCTAAAAGCCTGAATGCTTACACTCCCTAGATGAAGAACTTGTAGGGTCTTTACAGTGAGGTTGTCTCTTGACTTCATTTACTTTTTTTTAACATACTGATTATATTGTATGTTCCAACTTGACAGAGCTGCCTCACAGTCCAGAACACCACATTTGGTTTGCTTTATACCCCACTGGGATATTATCTGTATATCTGTTGTCTGCATTTAAGATCCTTTGGAAAAATTTCTGCCCTTGAAGCTTATCTAGTTGAAGGACAGTTAGAAGGACACAGATCCCTATATATCCAATGTACCCCATGTTGAAATGTTATCAAGGTAACACCATCACGCTAACAACACAGTTTGATTTGAAATAAACAAATTACATATTCAGTTTAAGGCTTAACTTTATCTAGGGACTTGCAAATAAAACTTGAAAGGACAGTAGATGAGTAACAAAAACCTTCTGAGTCGTAGTTTCGCCTAGAAAGAAAAGGTGAAAGTTTTAAAGAGGTGAGAACAGCTGAATTATGTTGATTTTTACTTTAAGATGTCTTCAAGGATTTACACCTCAGAGGGGTTTTTTAGACTGTGACTGTCCTTTTTTCTGTGTTTGTGGCATCCCTGCAATGGAGCTTGCTTTTCTTCTGAGGCTTATGTGTGCTATAGACAATAACTGGTAGTAAACAACACAACCTCCTACGCATTGTATCTGTATAAAGCAGATGATTGAGAACAGTTCTTATGATCCCTTTTAGCAGTGGATGCAATTAATTTGTTAACATCTCCCTGTAGTCTCACAAAGAAGCTGAACAACATGGAAATATAAACCTGATAATAAACGTAAGTTGTTGATTCATCTCAGCCCTAAGATGTTATCCGTCATTTATACTGAACATCTTCATACATCTTAAAGGAAAGCCTCTTCTTCTGCAGGTGCCCAGTGCATTCTTGAGACCAGGAAGTCTTTCCAAACATGATAAAACATGCCACGACACTGTCACCAAGGCAGAACTTAAGAACTGCGTTAACTGAGGTTAATTGCTGTAGTGGTGGGATGCATAACATTGATCAACATCTCTACTGGTCGCCAGCCTACTCAGCTCTTGTCACTTTCCAGAGGATAAGGTATTGATTTTGCTATGGAAGTTACTTGCAAAACTATTAGCTCGGGGGTTGAAAGATGGCTGGCTGTCCTCTCTGGAATCCTACCTCCCAGAGGTAGGTTGTGATAAAGCTCACCTTTTGAAAGTGCTACCTGGCAGAAATGTCAAATCAAAGCAATTAGGTGAGAAGCAGCAGCTGCCAGCTACCTCAGAGTCTGGGATGCAGCAGGAGGTAGAAATGCCTGCATCTGTCAGAAGCTGCCTGGGAGGAGCCAAAGAAAGTGGCAGCCTGGCTCATATATCTTAGCTCCCCAAATGTGGTGCATATCTCCACTGCAGGAAGTAGGCTCCTCAGAAACAGGCAGCATATACCTCCTTGTAGTCTCGACTCTGTGCTGCTGAAGGCAGTGGAAATCTCTGCATTGGTAAGCGCAAAGTTGATTCCAATGAAAAGACAAAGAGCCTTTCAGTTGCTGTGGCTAATAGAGCAACAACAATTTTCACTATTAGGAGACTGCCCTATTATACTGGAAAAGACATCTCTGAACACCCTTTGTTGCAAGAGTATTGTGCTTGCAAGGAATTATTGCAGTGGAATCGGGGAATTGTTCCAGCAAGTTGACTTAACTTGTTTTAAAATTGTTCTCCTAACAACTTGACTGGTGAGCTCATTCTCAGCTGGACAGAGGGCATCTTTGCATCTGTTCCCTCCAAAACACAGGCAGCTCAGAGATCCCTCTGATTGTCCTAGCTTCTTGACTTCTGATTATATACAGCTTAGGCTTCTGACAGTTCACATAAATAGTCTTATTTAAAGCAGACCTGATGATCTCTTAATGCTTTTCTAGGCTAAGGTTTCAAAAGAGTTTTCTCTTTAATTTAGTTTATGGCAGCACTGTATTTCACAGCTGGTTTTAATGTATTTTTGGAGACTATATGGAATCAGTACTTGAGTTATAAGGTATGCATATCAGATGGAGCCATAGCCACCATTCCCTGGCAAACTGTTAGATGAAATGAGCTGAATCTCCTCTACTTTATTGCCTAATTAATTCTTGAATGATCACTGAATTGCAGGAGTGGGAAACTTGCCAACTTTGGTCACGCTCTGTATTGGGTTATGTCAGAAAGGATTGGAAAGTGAGGAGGTTTTTTAATCTGGGTTCACAGAGGGAAACTTCTAGTAGGTGGGCAAGGGCTTCTTTTGCCTGTTTGCACAATTGAATAGCAAGGGGAAGCAGGTCTTCAGCCAAAGGTCAAAGTCTCCAGGGAGGAGCAGATCACACTGGGGATCAGGACCATAAAAGCACCTGCATTTCTCAGTGCCAGCTTGCTGCTAAACAGGATGGGCTTGATTGTCTGCAGCTGAGTCTTCCTTGAATGACTAGATCTTTTGTGGGTTTTGCGAGTACTACCAGAAGTGGGAGATGTAAATCTGGGCTGCTGAAGGTGAAGTCATAGCACAGAAAAATGTGTCTGAGTACTAACCCTGAAGAATTTAAGAAACAATGTCTTAGGAAGAACACTGTTGCTGGCAAGATGATGTTAGGCACAGGACTCTCAGTGAAAAACTTCTTGTATTTTTCTGGAGCAACAGTTGCCCATTTCTGAGACTGTATCCTGGTTTTGGGCACAGGAAGACTCTTCTAGGCATCAGGCCACATGACAGGTGCTTTTCTGTGCCATGTTGATCTAGAGGTAGTAGCCCAGAGGTCTGAGCATCCTTGGCAGTGCGTACCCTGTCTGGACAGAGCTGCAGCTAAGCTGCTGAAGTGCTGTGCAGGACTGAGTAGAAGGGCTGTTTTCATCTTTGCTTTCTGTGCGGGTCAGCCTGAGTACCAGAAGCTGTATGATATGAGTAGCAGAGCATGTACTGCCTTGGGTACAGGAGTGACAAGTCCATAGCTATCTTGGGTATCTCTGCACTAGGCTGCATCATGTCTGTTAGCCACACTTTGGACATCCCAGCAGGAAAGAAATTAGAACATATGCAAAATTCAATGGGGTCAGACCAGCCATTCTTCTATCTCAGTGTTGTCTCCATCAGTGACAACAGCTGGAAGTGCCAGTCAGGGAGAACATACAAGCCTGCTCGCTTTCCCTTCATACTCACAACATAGCTCAGGTATTTAGGATGCCAGAGGGTATATCCCAGCCTCCTGCCTTTAGCACTTGTATGTATAACTGCTGTCCGTGAATTTGCCCAATTTGTCTAAGGCAGTAGGGTGGAATTGTTGGCCAGGAGACCAGTTTATAAGGTGTTGTGGATGTTGCCTCTATATTTATTCCTGGAATAAAAGATGCAGTTGAAATCCTATGAATGAATGTCATCACTTCCACTTAATGTGTAAATAAACTCGGGTCAGACCTCACTGTGGGTTTAACTGCAGTCAGTGACACAACCCGTTTGTTTTAATGAGTGGAATAAAATGGCCAGAGGCTAATAGAAAACTCGGGATCTGAAACGTAGTGGCTGTTTTACATTTGGATGGCAGGAAATCAGCTTTGAACTGCTGTTCTGGACATTAAGGAACTCTTCTTTTCCAGCAGACTGAAGCTCCTGGATAGGAGTCAGCTGGAGATGTGGGAGCTCAGCATTGCAGTGACAACCAGCAGCAGACCCAAGGCAAAGGCCTTGGGACAGTACTCAAGCAGACTTAGTTTTTATGACTGTTTGTTGACATGTTCATTAATTCCCAAATTATCTCTCTCCAAGTATCACTATCCTTTTCCCTGGCACTCAGCTTCAGTTCTCATGCCAGCATCACTCCTATGCTATGCAACCCTCTGAGGATTTGATGGTGATCTCCTCAGAAATAACGTGGAGTTTCTCTGCATGCATGGAAACATCCCACTTGGAAGATTGGTCTTCAGAGGGCATGCAGGCAATACCTTGCTTCCTGTACCTTGGCTCACATTTGCAGTGGTTCCCTGGGACCCACTTTCACCCAAAAGCTGTCGCTGATGGGCTACAAAAGCAAGTAAACTCCTGCAATAAGCCCCACTGTCTTCAAGTCCCACAATAAGCCTGCATTAAAAACCCGGAACGTAACAGCACAGCATGTCTAAACACATGCTAGCAGAGTTAGACTCCAAACAAATAAATGGGGACGACAACTCAGAACAGCACCACCTCATGCCGTGTATCAATACTGCAGCGACAAAGACCTCCAGGAGCTTTTCACTGTCTCATCCCTACACGACTTTTTTTGATTCAGGAAAAGCCATTGAGAAAAACGAGCCTGTTGCATATGGGTTTATGGGTTTATAGCTCCACTGGTGACATTACCCTGGGATGACCAATCAACAAAAATCTTGGAAACCGTGGTCCTATTTAAACCGTATTAAACCTGCAAAACCCGAGCTGTTCCAAAAGCCCCTCTGGCATCCAGAGAATGGGTAGTTTTGGAGTGGGAAGACTATCTCAGTGATTGCCTTCTACCTTGGCCTCTCCAAGGGCCAGCGGAAGGAATCTGAGCTCCCCATGTGAGAGGGAGCCCACAAGAGGGTGGATGGCTAAAGAACGTTGCCCATGGGAGCTCATGGGGAAAGCGTGAGCAGAAATGTGCTTGTCCTATCACTGTCATCATAGGAAAAACTTTGTACAGTGGATCTAGGGAACACTGGAGACACCTATTTCCCTTCAGTGTTTAATGTGCAAAATGAAGGGAAATGGCTTGTTCCTCGTTGGAACATTGACTCATCAAAAATTGCCACAAGAGCAAAACATTTACTCTTCTGGTATTTTTGAATGTAAATGTAAAATCTTTGCACAGAACCAATTTGGACAAGGACAACATTAACTTAACTCTTCAAAATCATCTGTTTCTTTTCTTACCACATATATAAGAAAGTCCTAGGGAAATAACCACACCCTTTTAAATAGAAATTAAATTAACATAAGGCAATTCATTTGAATAATGCAAATCATATTAATTTACAGGGTTGTTTTTCATACTGAATTCATTTGTCCATATTTCCAGAGCACTCAGTAGCTTCTCAGTTCTTTTACAATGTGAGCACTTAGTTGTGGATATTTTATCCTTGGAGCAAGGGTTAAGGAGCTCCAGTCAGAACCAGTGTTGAGAAGGTGAGGGAGAAATGGCCAGAAAGGGTGGCCGAGAACTGCAAAGTGAGGCCCCCACCTGTGCTCCACCATAGTCCCACCATGCTATCTTCAGAAAAGCAGGGAAGAGGGGGATGGGCATGTTATGCCATGGCAGAGCAAGGAGACAATGCCACAGCCCTGTCTGTGGCTCCCACAAGCAACTCCAGACACCCCTTGTCCTGGAAAACTACAGGTACTGGCACAGCTGCTCTCATGCCAGCATCACTGGTGGAGATGCTCAGGACTTCTTGCCTCCCCAGTAAGCCCAGTCCTCTGTGGTTTGTGTTGTGATAAGCCTCCCTGGGCAGAACTGCATGAGAGTGCTGAAAGTGAGCTGGCACACAAGGAAAGCTTTTATTTGGGGAGCATTTATTTGTTTTGGCTGCAAAGCTCTCTGATGTGCCTGCAATGCTATAGCCTTCTTCGATAGATACAGATCAGTGTTTGTATGCTCAGCACCCTTGTTTGTGTCTGATTTTTTTCCAAACCAACAAAGTTACACAAATCTGGCTGATATGTCTGAATCTTACAAACTTCCTCTTTTCCACTCCTGCCTGTGACAGCTGGCTGCCAGTGACTAGTCTACTAATTAGCAAGGGCGGACCAAAAAGAAAAGAAAAAAGAAGAAATGCTTCAACTCAAAGACATAACCCCCAGGCACATAATTCAGGGATCACCATCTCCTAAGAGAAGCTACTTGCCCTGCAATACATGCATTTATATTTCACATGGCGTGCCATCTCCTGCAAATTCATTCCAAGACATCAAATACAGCAGAAAATTATACTTAATATTTTAATAACCTTTAACTGTGAACCCCTAGCCACACTGCTGTGTAAAGGAAGAGATCCAGGAAAAAAATCACTTCTGGGGGAAATTTAAATTAGGTATGCAACTTGCTCAAAATTATTGTAGACTTTCAGCACTTTAATGAAGTTCCTTGGGCTTGTTAGTACAGAGTCACCTGGAGTTATAAATCTCCAGCAGATGCAAACCCAGTAGCATCTTCTCTACCATACACAACACCCCAGTTCCACCACATCCTACTTCCCTCCCTGCTAATGGCCATGGCCAAGATCTAAAATTCAAATGAGAGGACCATCATACTCTGAAAAAGCCAAATGTCCCTAAATTCCCTGTGAGAAGGACCTCAGATCAGACCTGTAAGGCTCTCCTCCCCTTCCTAGCATGTTCTAGCTAGAAGGACATCCAGCCAGAGCTTCGTGGCTCAATGGAGACCATGCTAACAAAGAGGCAGTAGTCACTCAAACAGCAGCCACCATCCCCGGAGGACAGCTTTGGACCTTTGGTTGGAAGGAGATTCCTTTTCCAGGGTCCTGTGGACTCTCAGAAGGACCACCTTGTGACAGCTCCTGTGCAAGCAAGCACAGCAGCTTTCCATGCCAACTTCTCCCTAAGAGCTGTGTAGCAGGAAGAGGATAAATTTGTTTTCCAAAAAGTTTCTCCCTCCTCCCCCTGGATAAATGTCAAAAGATGTTGTGAGAGGAGTAGGGAGCAGAAGCTGGGTGGAAGTAAGCCCTTCCCCAGTGTCACAAGCAAGGCCTCGTGTGTCTGCCAGGTGAGTTTCAGGACTTTACACATTCGTATTACTCTTCAGGCTCTGCAGACAGCCGTACTGGGATTGCTGAGACCATCACACCACATCCACAGGGCTGCAGCTAACAAGCCACCCACTGAGCCCAATTGGTTGACGGATCAGTCCCTCCCATTATTTCCACTCATGTTTTGTGACACTACCAGGCCTGAAGACCCTTGCAGGGAGATTGCTGAGCATAAGAAGAAAAAAATTAAAAAGCACTATCTTCTTAACAGCAACATAACATGCAGCCTCTCCAGCTCCATGCATCTGAGGCTGATGATACTCAGAGGACACATACCCAGCACACATCTCTACCTCCAGCTACTCTCCCTGCTTCGGGCAGAGAAGATGCAAGAAGTACGTTTCCCATTAGCAGGGTACCCTGGTCCTCCACACAAGCACATTCCTCTCCATCCCCTCAAGTAAAAGCAGCCTCCAGCCTTTTACTGTGTCAGCACAAAAAGTAATTCACATGCATATGAATGCATTTGGCTAATCACAGTGTAGGGATAATTCTCTGTATATAATTGCATGCTGTACTAGGCAGTTAGCACTGCAGGGATGTTAAGGTCTACTTATATGTAGGCGGGGGGGTGGAAGGTTATTATGCAGTGTTCACAGGGCAAATGGGCAGTTTCAGGCCTGCTGGTATATTTTGCATAGACATTGAGCCAAAAACTGTATCTAAATCAGTGCGGTCCCAATTAAAACCAAAAATAGCTGTTGCTGGTAGCATTCAATTTAAACTCTATCTCCTTATCTTTGTCAAAAACTTACGTCTTTGCATGAGGACCTCCATCATAGTGATAGCTGAAGCTGCCTGGCTTGCTGGATTATTAAGAAGTCTGGTTCTATGTACCATGTTTGCTGTCTCACTTTCAGAAGTTCTGAGCAGCTCTGTGTCTCATAGATGGCAAGGGATAAGCAAGTACCTAGTATCCCTGAATATCATGACAGCTTTGTCTGGGGTTTGAGGCTTTTCTGAAATCTGTGAGCAAAGGAGAAATATGGAGCCCTTTCAGCAGAAATAAAATAATATAAACCTAAAAACAGAATGTCCTTTTCCCTGTTTTTTAAATATATGAAGCAAAATATAATAACAAATTGAAGAACACTTAAAAAAATAAAAGTAGTGCAACATCCTTGAATTAGGTGTCAAGCAGAAGGTGGAGACAGCAATTCACAACACTGGGGATACAAGACACAGGGAAACTCAGACATAGTAGCAACTCAACAGCGAGAGAGATCCAAGCAGTTGCAAAATGCGAGGCTGGATTCCAAAGCTCAGGAGTCAGGCTAGAAAATGATGAGGTTTTAAAAGAATAGAAACTTCTATTCCAGCTTCTAAGCCTGGAGAAGATAAACCAATCTTCTTTTTTTATAATCTATTTTTTGCTCTGCTGTCACCACAACTAGAAGCTTAATTCATACAAATCAACTCTGAAATTCTTGAACAATTAGTCGGCTTTCTAAGAGACAGCAAATATTAATAGACTCATGAGAAAATCTCATGAACTGGCAAGGCTGAATCGGGAACCCCTAGTGTCAGAGCAAACCCAAACAGACACAACATGAATTGCTGACCCAAGCCAGGGCAAATATCCCTATAAATCCTGTGTGAGCCAGTGATTCTCTGTGTGACCTTTGGCAAATCATTTGGTCTTGGTTTGTTCCTCTGTCTACTCAGCTGGAAAACTGGGTTAAAAAAAAAAAAAAAAGAAGAAGCAGGAGCTGACTGAAAACCAGATGCTGAGCATGAGCTAAGCCTTTCCAGGTAAATAAATTATTTTTAAATAATTGCAATAATACAAAACGTTCAGCATATCTCATGTTTTACTTTATGTATTTACTGCTGGACTCAAGCCCGTTTACCCCAAGAGAATGCATATGACGACAGTTGAGAGGAGGAATCTGGTGCCAAATCAATAGGGAGAGCCATCAATCCTTGCAGGGAATATCGGACTGCCAAAGACAACATTGTGATAACAGCAAATCCCACCCACATTTCCAACCCAGATGATGGCTGAGGCCAAGGCTAAGGCCAAGGCCAAATGGTTTTCTCCTGTGCAGAAAGGGACAAGGAAGCTACTGGGAGACCCAGGAAAGCCCCTGAGCTGGTCTCTGTGGGGTTGGGGAAGCCCTACAGGGACCTCAAGGCAAGGTCTCCCATAGGGTTGGTTTGGATCCTCCAAACTGCTCCCATGGTTTCTGCCAGATGACAGGTGACTTTCCCTGAATCTGTCTTCATCCCAAAATAAGTCAGACTCAATAACCTTCCAGAGACTCACTGCAGAAGCCATTCATTAGAGCTAGTTTGGGGGAGAGGTTAGGGACATATTCCAGAAGCAAGGGGGAAAAGAGTTGTTGGTTTGGAAATTTGAGTTAGGTTTGGGGTTTTGTGTTGGTTTGTTTTGCTTTGGGTTTTTTTTGTAGCTTTGATTTATTGCCAAATTTCACTTACTAGCGTTTATTTACTGCTGTTGGCAGGCTGAGTGTGCACACTGCCTAACAGATTTATCAGTAGTGCTGCTGGGTGGTCACTATTCTTGTTGTAAGATTAATTGTAAAGACTCCTAGGGCATTTGGTACTGGGTAGTTTAAGCTATTTAAGTAAAATAATAATGCATTTTTCTCTGTGGTCCCATCCATCTATACTAGAGAAGTTAGAGTCTGTAGCAGGCTAGCAGTGCAACTCCTCAAGCCATGGGGAGGAGCAGTGGCTATTGCAGTGCAGAGAAGGCTTGTATACCTTATCAGCTCATTCCCCAGGTTCAGCAAGGCAACACAGTGCTGAAAATACTGAAAACTTGCCTTGCGGCTCCCTTTGTTCCTATGGGAACGCCACGGCTATGGGCTGTAAATATTTCACTCTCATGGATTTCCAGATCTACTGGCTCTATTTAGCCACCAGTGAACATGCAATAAGTGGCTGGCTTAGAAACTCATATCCAGCTCCTCAAAAGGATCTAATTCTTTTGACACCTAAATGCTATTGATTTCTATTGGTTTGATTTTGAGGTCAGCACAAAAATCCCTCCTGGGATCTGTGCTTAAAAGCCAATGATCAGTGAGAAAAGTATAGTTAACTCTAACTGCTCTGGTCTGAACCAAGCTTTTCTTCTTACCCCGTCACTTGTGGGGAGTGCGGGCAATGCTCACAGAAAGCACTGAGCTGGCACTAACGCAGCACATGTCTCTGTTTTGGTATCAGAGATCAGTGTTCTGGGCTGGGAGGAAAATTGGCACCCCTAATGGCCATCCAACGATCACCAACAGTTATGAAGTGGAAACACCAGACTTTCAGCGCCCATGACTTTTTTTCTTTAAGCCATGAACAACACCTGCAAAGCCAGCAGTGAGTATTTTCATCAAGGGAGCTCCACCAGCTTTGCGGCCTCGTGGCACAAGCCTTACAGCTGTGGTTGTAAGCTGTGGTTGCCCAGTGGCAAGTCAAGGGCTACTGGGGATGCTGCTTATGCTGCCAGAGGTGGGTCTCACCAGTGAGGTGGGCCTCATGGGAGTCCTGTTCCCTGGTAGGGTATGGTGGAACAAACTGAGCAGATACATACCAGAGAGTTAGAGTACCGGTAATTATTGTGTTTATTTTTCAATAGTTCCTAGGGTGAGGAGACAACTCCACTACAGAGAATATTTTTACACCGATACAATTTATGGGTTTGCACTGAGTGAGAGTGAACTTATGTGCCAGTTCAAACACCAGTTTTAACAAAGCTTTTAGGACTTTGCCAGTTTAGGCACATAGGGTGCCATTTTTTCTGGGGTGTATAGATTCCTGGCTGGGATTTTTTTTCTTTTTATACTTCAGTGACCTCTTTTTGGCATTAGCATCAGCTTCTCATTTCCTTACAACTGAGTGGACAATAACAAGAGCTTAGACACACAGACTGCTGCTAAACTCACAGGCACACACAGCAAGCAAAAGCTTCACAGTAGAGCAGCTGGACTTCAGGCAGCAAATAACCCCCTTCTGGGTTTCTAATGCTCTAGCTACAGTACCAAAAGGTCAAGTTCCAGCTAAAACATACAGAAATATTCGCTTTCACTTTTTCTTCCCAGTCCCACCCTGTGTTACACAGTGCTTGCACAGCAGCTGGTTTGGATCTGGTGGTTCCTGCATTGCCTGATGCCTGGGACAGCCCAGTCTCCTCCAGGAGCTGTGAGCTCTGGCTATGTGACTGAGAGGGAAGAGTTTCCCACCCTTGTCCAAGCTGGTGGAGGATCATTAGCAAGCACACTGGCCTGTTTGTTTCCCGTGCTGAACAAGCATCCCAGCATTGTTCTTTCTTTCTTTCTCTCTTTCCATAATTCCCCTTTCCAGGGACTTCTTCAGGTTTCTCTGCTCTGGTTTCCCTATGTTAGCAGCACCTCTGGGGTCCTTCTCTTTTGCCTCTCCTCTTCAGTGGTTTTCTCTCTCAGACTGCAGCTCTTGCAGCCCTCTCAAAGGAGAAGAGATCTTGCTTGCTGTCCCTGCTGGTTTATTTCTCCATCAGCTTTAACCAGGTTTGGTAGGCTAACCCTTCTCCTCCACAGCTGCCAGGCCAAGACCAGGGTGGTAATGTGAAGGTTACCACATACACACCCTGCCTTTATCTTCTTCCAAATATGTAAAACTCTAACAAGGTTTCAACACCTAGAAACCTATCCATCAAAGGCACATCACGGGAAGGAGACTGAGAAGGCAGCAAAGAGCTGAAGAAAATGTCCTACAATCAGACCTAGACCTCAACTTTTTTCAGGCTGGAGCAACCCTGGATTACAAGAGCTTTTTTGATATCTGAGCAGGAAAGTGAAGTGAGATCTCCAGCGTCCAGGAAAAGCCCCTCAGCAGATATGTGGACTCAACAGTTTCTAACTTGTTGGCCCATGGAAGGACCTCCCTGGTTCATTCCAGGAAATGTGGGAACAAATCTTTTCTCTCCCCCTGACAAACTGACCATGCAAATTTTCTGCTATGGGGCAAGATTACAAGCCTTAGCTCTTAAAGGCAGGAGGGACTTGCTAAGCCCTGTGAAAACCCTAAGAGTCCATTAAGGACTCTGGATCACTCCAGACTGTCAGAGAAGTACTGTACAAGAGCATCCCAGGGGCAGCCTCTTCTTTACCACATTACCCCCTTTTTCTCTTCTTTCCCATTGACAGCCCAGTCAAGAAAAATGAGGTGACAAGAGGCATTTTATTCTCTCTAAGTGATGGTCAACCCCCTGCAATCCAGATCCGTGAGTGCTCTTCTTCTCCTTTTGCAACTTTGGACATAAAGTTTTAGCTGACTGTACTGTATCAGGGACAGGGTGAATAATCAGTGACAGGAATGGAGAACAGCTTACAGAAAGCCTAGGCATTTATTTATTTATTTATTTATGTAAATTACAAAATTAAATTATTTGATAGATTCTTTCATGGTTTTAGTGGAAATTTTGAATGAATGAGGGTTGCAGTAGCTGGTTCATGATAACCATTGAATATTTAACAACATTAGGGCCAGCAAAGCTGACACTTTAATGGCAAAGCTACCGGTTCTCACCAGAAAAATAAGTTATTTTTCTGAAGCACATTTGTAAATTTAATGCATGGTTAAATTTCACTCTCTGCCTTTGAGCACAGTGGTTAGTGATAAAAGCAGATCAGAAAGTGATGAATACAGAATACAGCTTTGCAACAGCTCAGCTCCATTTTGCTTTTCTTCTTCTTCTATATTTTTTTCTTTCAGTAAAAGGGATAAATATTTTTCCCAAGTGCAAAGTTGCTGTTGCCATTTTTTTTTACAGAAAGGCCTTTTTGCCTCTCTCAGCAAAACTGGAGTATTCTGTCTGTAAAAATGTCACATTTTCACCTAAGGCAAATTCATGGAAATTTACAAAGATTTACAACAAGAAGCAAAGTTTTAATTTTCATTAATAAGCCCCAGGTGAAAACGTGACATTTTTACGAAGAGGAATGTACCATTCTCCTCGGCAAATGAGTATTTTCCTAACAAAATAGCAGTGCAATTTTAAAAGCTGCCTTCGATTACATTTTTTAGAGCTACAGAAGGAAAGTTTAATGCACCCATAAAACCCACTCCTTTACCATTTTGCCACAAACAGGATCTTCTCAGTTATATAGACAGTATTATTTTTATTGTTGTTATATTCAGGATTCTTAATCATGGATCAAGATCCCAGTGGGCTAGGCACTGTATAAAGAAAGAACATAAGGCTGGTTCTTGCTTCAAAGAGTTGAGCCCCCATGGCAAGAGGCAACAGCATGGGGGAGCGTATGGAAACGAGACAACAGATTATCAGCAGAAGAGGTTTAAAAGTTGATGTACCGCAACCACTTTGCCTCGTGCTGGGAGAACGGGGTCGTCACCTATCAAATTGCAAAACCTTTGAATTCAAGCTGAGGATTAGGGACAGACTTGGAAGGATCTTGTTCAGCTGCAGCAGCTAGAAAAAGATGAGGTGCAATGTCATTAATGTGGAATTTTCCATTTGTCCTGCTGTCAGCCAGACAACAAGTTGCTTATATATGAAGATGGCACTGATATAAAACATCAGGATGGAGCATCAGAAATCAGAAAAGGATTCAGGGCTGACTGTGGTGCGAGTAAACAACAATGTCCTGCTACTGCAGAAACTGCAAGTGTTGTGCTGGGGTACAGCACCAGGATCGTTTATAAGCTGTTTGACATACCTCTTGTCTATTTAGTTCCTTGAAGGTCTTGGCTGGGGTATTTTGTTCAGTTTCAAGCACATCTTCAATTTTTTAAGAGAACAGAAAAAAGCTATGTCCCAAATCCAGTTCTTCAAAGTAGCAAAATCTACCAGAGACCTAGAAAACACAATTTATGAAGTAAGACTGAAGGAAATGGGGTTGTTTAGTCTAGAAAAGACAAGACTGAAGGAAGAAAATAAGAATCTTTAAATACATTGACGTTATCTGCAAATATGGAGGAATAATTTTGATGGCAGGAAGGAAGATAATAGGCTTTGATAGTCGCAAAAGAGATTTAGGATAAAAATGAAAAAAATTTCTAGTAGTAAAGATGATTAAGCCCTAGATAGATTGGCTGGGGAAACTGTTACATTTCCATAATTTTTTGCTTGTTTTTGAGTAAGAGCTTAGGTAAATAACTGTTGTGAACAGCTTAGGTACAAGCTGATCCTGCTCTTGGGCAGAGAAGGGATCAGATCTGTGGTAAGCCCCTGAGGTGCTCTGAACCACACCAACCGCCCTGCCTACATTCATCTGTGAGACACAAAACATCCCAATGGGACAGAGCAGAGGCATAGGTGAGAAAGACCATGCTGAGCAAGACCATCTCTTGCAGTCCTTTCAAAAGTAGTTTGGAAGATTTATGGCACGTAGAGCACAGTATTTCCTGTGGCATGTATGATAGCCAGGGGCATTCAGCGTGTACATGTGCTGGAGTTTAAGGGAGTCCCTAGTGATTCTGAGTGCTTCCAAGTGTAGTGCAGTCTGCAGCTTTTTGAGAACATGATGGGAAGCTAAGGAAAAGGCTTTGGGACTTCTTAAAGGCTTGCTACCCTTGGGGACCCAGAGTCACTCATCTCCTCTGCAAATTCAGGGGCACCTCGGCTCTGCAGTCTTTTCCAGAGCAGTTTGGGGCAAGACTTAATCAGCATTCGTAAAAAGAGGTGATTGCTCTAAGAGAGAGCTGAGAAATGGGAAACAGGAAACGTGGTTACATACATTGATGAGAAGTACAACCGGTGAGGCTTGAGCACAACATTGAATCAAATCAGAAAAGTGCACAAAGAAGAGATTCTGGAGACATGCAGAACAACCAGGAGCTTGTGCTCTCCCAAAGTTTGTTCTGTGGTTTGGAGATTTGGGTCAGACCACACAGAGGGAGCTTGAAATTACAAAGGGTGGGAAGCAGAAAGACCTGCACCACAGCAAGCAAAACCCTAGAAGTGATTTGTAGTAAGTATCTCTGTCTTACGCACCTTATTCCTTTCAAGTGGAGTAGGAGGGAGAGACTATGGCTGCCACAGCATTCTGATGCTTCAGTGATGGTAGGTGCTCCTGCACAGCTTTGGAATGGGCATGTCAGGTTCTGAAGGCACGAGCAGATGGAAAAGAACACCCAGATACCCTGCGGCTTTCTCCTGGGATACACAGCTTATCCTGAAAATGGGACAGAAGCTATTTCACTGTTATTGGGGTAGGAGCACACACGTGGGCAAGTACCAAGGTGAAAGACATGCTGTAAGATGTGGTCATTAAACCTTCTGACACCTTGTCTGTTCCTTACAGTATGATATTTAGCTCTAAAGTGCTTGGTTTTCTGTTCTTGAGCATTATGGCTTGACATTTGAAGACTTTGTTCCTTGGAAAGACAGTCAGTCACCTTATGTATCAGCCCAGAGAAGGGATGGTCAAGAGACAGGTTGCAACAACAGAAACCACTTTGGTTCTTGCCCGCCATTCCTGCTGCCAGCTGCAGCTTGCTGTGGAGACAGTTACAAGCAATAACTCACTGGCATTGCAATTCTGCAAAATCACCTATTCAACCATCCTGGCATCACAGATGTATATGTATCTTCACACCTCTCCTGGTAACACCATGTGATTTGCCCAAGACCAGTCTTGGAGAGTGAGAGCTATGATCTCCCTTTGCTTTCAGGAGGAAACAAAATATCTGGAGAACATGCACTCAACACCTCAGCCCCTCATCTGTAACACTGCTCCTTACCACGTCTTTCTGCCCAGAGAAGCAAACCATAAGAATGAGTCATACAGCCAAAAAAAAAATCGTTATTCTAACCCATCTCAGGCCTGTCTTGTGTCAGGAGGATGATTCACACAGGAGCTTTCCCTGAAGGTGCTGCCATTCTGTCGAGCACCAGCACAGCTCTGGTGGTGGACAGGACAACAAGAGAAACATTAATGTAGGCAACAGTGAGAGATTTTCAGAAAGTACATTCACACAGGGGCCAGGTTTCCAGCAACCAAGCAAGGGTGTGCATGCAACATGTGAAGCTGCACTGTGGATGTTGTCAAGCAGATTAGAAACTGGTGGAAGATCTATCTCTGCGTACACAGACCATCTGAGTTTTCTTCCAAAATTTTCAAAGGAAGTGTAGGAAAATGAATAATTTCTAGAAGATGTGTGTTTTGTGCTTGAGCTCTCCTCATTCACATAAAGTACAATTATTTTTGCCTTTTCCAGGGAATAATCTCTTGGTATTTTTGTTGTTTTGTTTTTGTGGGTTTTTTGTAGCTTTTTTTTGGGGGGGGGGTTGGAGGGAGAGGGTGGTGAGGGGCAGTGCAGACCATAATTGACCAGTAGAATGCTTGTTCAGTGGAGAGGAGAGGTCCCTATAGGAAATATTTTTGCTGCCAGGTGGTCTCCTGCTTCTCAACTTTGTGAAACCCCTGAAGGACCTGGATAGATGTGCCAAAGGTACACATATGCACGTGGGAGAGGGGGCTGAGTGGAAAGAAGGCAAAAGAAGAGAATAAATTTTTTTTGAGACTGATTTTGACAGGAAAATACTCCGGAAGTCAGATTGCCTATGGAGACGGATTCATTTCAGCTTGAAGCACAAATGTGGTCGCTAGCCTAATCCCCACAAAGCCACAGAGAACTTCCACAAAAGAGTTCATTAGGCTTTGACAAACTATATGCACTGGTCTGTGTGTGCTTGCCGGGCTCTCCTGAGGCAGTGGAAAGTATTTAATACACAGGCAAACATCTTAGAAGGGAAGGTATCCTTTCCTCATATATTTCCACATAGAACATTTTTGAAAGATTTATTCAGCACAACTTATTTCCAAGCTGCCATGTAGCTCCCAGGAACAGCTCTGACCTTGGCTAAGGGTGGGAAATCAAGGAATTCAGCTCTGAAAACAGTCTTCCCAAACTGCTCTCAAGTTTGGTGGGGCAGTTTTAAGTAGGAACTTCCCAGTTCAGTGCCCGTATGGAGGGGTGGGGTGGGGCAGGGGGGTGGAGAGAAAAGCAAAAAAAAGCTGTTTCTATTCATCAGCTCAGCCCTCACAAAGTATTACTGTGTTTCCTTCCGAGGGAAATGACTAGGGAATTAAAAGTTTATTTTCTTAAGGAGTACCTGCTTCAGTTGGTTCCAATGATCTATTTTCACCTCCCTTTTAGGCAGGCTAATTCACTTCATGCAGTCAAGGGAAAAAACAACAATCAAATTATGTCATATTATCAGCGTAAGATAAAATAGTAGTGGTTTTATTTTTTTGAGCATTTTTATCTCAATGGCGCAATTTGGAGTAAGTCCAAACACTCAGAAATTCTGTAGATTTGCTTTTAAGGGCCCAGCAGGGGGTTTTCATGGAAAACGCTCCAGTATATGAAAGAATTTCTGAACAGCCAAGCCCATTTACTGCAAGATTTAATGTGATTTTTTTTTCAGTGTGATTTGTGGAAGTCTACATTTCTGGTTGCTACTTCCCACCATTATGTTTTCATTAAAAAGTGCAGGAAGGTTTACCTTTTTTAAAAAAGTTATTGCACTAAATAGCAAAACAGCCAAACCATTAATAGGATTGTTGTTCTAGCTTTAAGGACTTGAAGCTTGTGGGGAAAGAAATGTCTTTTATTAGAATTACTGACAGGCCTTGGAAAAACAGACAAGTCATTTCTTGGAGCCTGAAGCAGATACCATCAAAGCCCAATTCTATTTGGCCTTAGAGACCATGATAAACTATTATTCTGATGAAAAAATTGTCATCCCAGGCTGAACTGTGAACTCCTGTGGATTCCTATTAGTGAGCTGTGCTCTTCAAAGCTAATGAATCCTCCTTTTTTCAGCTCTGGTACAAGCCAGCAAGGTTGTCTAACTTTCTGAAGTATCCTTAGCTGCTGGCATGTCAACTTGAAGCTGGAGGAACATAAACACTCTCCCACAGACATGAGGAGAAAGACCTTTTGCAGCAGTTGAGCACTGTGCAAAAGCTATGTTGTCCCACATGCTGCAGGGCCATGCTCCTCTCTTGGCTTCCCACAGCTTCGCAGCCCACCATGTGGGTTGTACCCAACCTGGAGGGGTGGACATCTTGGAAATCCAGTCCCACTCGTGCCATAAAACCAGGCAGCCAGGTGATGGAAACATCCTGGCAGTGCCTCACTGAAGAAAAGATTTTGGAGTCTCTGCTCAGCACAACCACAAATGCCCCACACCCCTCAATCGGGGCTCAGCCCCCACTAGGCACCAAAGGATTTTCAGCTTGGGAATCAGTAGGAAAGCATCCTTCATGAGCCCCGGTGGTCTTGGGAATGCAGTGCCTTCCTATGCCTATACCACGGGACTCTAATTAGGAATTAGTCTGTTAGAGACTGCAAGCTGTAATGTAAAATGGTACTTGGCTTTCAAATCTGGCACTCGCCCCACCATCCAAGCAGCACGGCCCTTCTTTTGGCTTCACTGCTGCACCCCTGCAGGAGAGCACTGCACAGGACATGGCCCCAGCAGTTTTCAAGTGCTTTTTGGCTGGACACCAGTGGTTCATCACACTGCTGGTAAGGTATGTAGGGATGGTGAAATCTCCTTGAGGACAATAGGAAAGAATGTCTTTTCACTGTTTGGTTTTTTTTCCTTATATACACACATTAAAAAAATCAACTGTTTTACTTTCTTTTAAAGGGCTGATTTTATTTTTTTTACTAAATTGAGAATTTGAGGATGACTTTAAAAAAAGGCATTACTTCAAATTGTAGAATAACAAATGGAGTCGCTGTGGTGGGAGAGCAGAAATTATAACTTTCAGGCAGTGCAGAAATATGGCAGCAACCCTGACAGGCTTGCCTCAGTCTCTAGCATCAGCTCTTTCCAGCTGTCACCAGCTCTGGAAAGGGCAGGGGAAGAGATATAACCTGTCATTCAGAATGTGTTTTTCACTCTGAAAAATTCTTATAAGTATTAGTATCTTCATCTACCAAAACAAAATCCATCTAATCAATAGCTTACCTTAAACTCATGAGCCACAAATACAAAAAGAAATCAGCAAATAGTGTTTTTTACCTTCATGAAAGTGTAGCTGAGTTTTTTTCCCCTACCATTGTACACAGCTGAGAAAAAGCTGGACTTCCCACTCTATTTCATGGCTGAGAATATTGCCAAAACAGTAACCTACTCCTCTCCAGAGGTTTATAAGAAAAAGCAGGTAGCCCGTAACTCCTTCCACAGTCACCATGCAAAGAGCAACATTCGGAAACCCTCCAGTGCTCAGGGACAGGTCTGCAGCCTCTCAAACACGCATGCTGACAACACATGGCCTTCAGCAGCTATGCACTGGGGCTTTTTTGGGACAAGAGGGAGAGGGTGCCTGGTCCCACCCAAGCAGGGAGAAGTTTCACCAAGCCCTCCCAGCCAAGAAGCCATCAGGTCCCTCCTACCCCTTGCTGGCATGGGTTTAGCGTGAGTCTGAGGAGTTTTTAGCAATGTTCACCAGGGTATCAAAGGCCTGAGAGTGGCATAGCTGCCAGGGATGATAGCCAGCTCTGCCACACCAAGGGCCAGCTTGGCCATTTGCCAGGACCATAAGTGAAGCAGTTAATTTGCATCTAAATTACTTAGGATTTTAATCAGAGATTAATAAACAAAGGTTTCTTTAATTATTTATACAGATCACAGCAACAGAGCTTCACACAACACAGTGGCTCTTGGGCCTGCAAAGTGGTACGGCTGGAAAGGGAAAAACCCACTGCTTCACTGAAGTCAACTTCTCCACGTGTGGCTCTTGCTTCAGGGGTGGCCTGACCACTGCTAGAGCACCAGCTCTCTCTTCTCCTGGGGACAGGGAGCTTCGCCTGCACCCCTGCAGCTGGGCAACTCTGCCAGGTCTCTGGCAGGCAAAATACCACTGCTGCTTGCAAGCATGGCTCAGGCCTGAATCCTCTTCTTCTCCTCCTCACTGAGAACCACTCCGTTTTGGCACAGCTCTGGTGGTCTTGGGCTGCCATTCAGACCCCCTGAATTACCAGGCTTGGACCCCCCAGCATAAGGTGACCCTGCTAAACAGCCCCCCACCATAGCAATAGCCTTTGCTGCTTCTTCATATCACATCAAGAAAAGAAACCAACATGTCACTGTCACTGACAGAGGATCATCTGTCTATGCCATGCCTTTGGCAGCTGGAGAGGCACTGGTGCGGGACATGCACAGACTAGCGCCCACCAGGGAGGGTGGAAGTGGGGGAACCAGCTCTCCTTCACAAACATTTCATGCTGAAATAACAGAGTGGCTCAGGGAGATTGATACTTCTCCATATTAGCCTTAAATCACGGATTTGTCAGTTGGTTGGTCCTGTTGATTCCCCTCTTGATACTCTCTGGGTTTTTTGCCTTCATGCATGCATATGTTGCAGTTTGGTTGAAAAAAAATTAGAGATTGGACTTCAACTGGGGTAACAATTTCAAATCAAAAGAGGGTAGATTTGGATTGGATATTAGGAAGAAATTTCTCACTATGAGGGTGATGAGACACTGGCACAGAGAAGCTGTGGCTGCCCCCTCCCTGGCAGTGTTCGAGGCCAGGTTGGATGGGTCTTTGAGCAACCTGGTCTGGTGGGAGGTGTCCTGCCCATGGCAGGGGGGTGGGAACTAGAAGATGATCTTTAAGGTCCCTTCCAACCTAAACCATTCTGTGATTCTATGATTCAAGTTCTCTCCCTAATCTCAAACATTTATACTGCTATACTTAGTCTTAATAAAATAGAGGATTTTAAGTCAATACTGCCTAGAAACTGCTGTGGCATAGAAGAGAAATGAAAAAGGATCTCTCTCATTATTTAAAGAAATGCAAGACGAAAACTGTTCCCTGAGCACAGAGATGCTCTCTTCTGCACAGCCACATCAGTACACTCAGCAGAGCAAAGTCAAGAGAGACTCCATTATATAATAAAGCAGCAGCTCACTTGTCCCCGTTCAAGGAGTTACATCCATAGACCTTGCTAAAGAAAAAACCTGCTCTAGCAGGAAGGTACTGGAACACATCACTAGCATGAAGGACATGGTTGTTTTTCCAAGAAGCTTGAATTGGTCTGAGCTTTAAGTTTCATTTCTCTCAGCAATGCTAGGCAAGAGCAGGCACAGCAAGACTATTTTAGCTTACTTTTTGTTAGTGGCTTGCAAACGGAAACTCAACAGCTTAACAGTTTAACACAGCTGGGGATATTCAGCTTCAATGACTAAATATGCCTGAAAGATGTCATAGCTGACTTGGAGGATTTTACATTTATTCTGCCCAGGCTCTTTGTAACACTGTCACTGCAGGTAATTGGCACTGCTCAGACTGTGTGCTCAACAAAGAAAGGCTCCAGATTTTCCTGTCTATGGGTGAAGAAGAGAGTGTTTTTCAGTCCATCTTGGTGGGAGCTTTCAAGGTATCTTTTTCTAAGGAAAAGAAAACAAATAAGTTTATAGCTGCTTCTGAGAAGGCCTTCCATGCGGGTACAGATACACAGGGACAAGCAGAGTTGGGGGTAAGAGGGCAAAAAAATTACTTTGAAGAGATTTGCAGCTTCTCTCTCCCATTAGCAAGTCCCTGTGCATCTCTGGACACAAAGCACACAATTTTTCTCTCCTCCACACTTCTCCTGACCTGTTGAAATTGTACCTGTATTCACCTCCAACAGGCATCTGCTACCAGTGTTGCTTTTTGCCTCTGAGGCATTTATGTCTGAGCTAGCATCTTCAAGCCTCCTCCAAACCTCCTCATTCTTCCAGGGCACCAGAGGGTTAATGGCCTTTCCTCATCAGCACTCATTGCCCCATACTGAGCTCATGGTGGTTCTTGGCTTCGGTACAGGTGAGAATTGTTCCTGGTTCAGAGTGCTCTGCTGAGGGAAAATTCACATTCATCTTTCTCACTTCAATGTGTTCAAGATACTGTACGAGCACCCTCTTAAAACCTTCCTCTAGACAATCCTTTGAAGACTGGTGGGGTGCTGACTGGGGAAGGCAAAAATAGAAGGATGACATGAGTGGAAAACAGCAGTCAGGATCTCTGGAGGAGCTGCCAGAGGGGCTGCTGCCTGATACAGTTGTGCACAAGGACACAAAGTTGTGTCTCTTTCTCACTGCTGAAGACACAATTCAGTGAAAACACCCATACTGTCTGCTCTGTGAAGAATTCTCCAGGTTATAATACCCCAAAGATAATCAGGTCGGAGGAAACCTCAGGAGATCCCCTGCTCAAGGCAAGTCCAATTAGAAGAAGTTGATCGTGTCCAGTTCAGTTTTGAGTGTGCCCAAGGATGGAGAATCCACAACATCTCTGGGCAGCCTGTTTCAGTGCTCAGTCACCCTCTCTGTGATACTTTTTCCTTGTGTCTGATGAAAATTTCTCTTGCTTCGATCTGTATCCATTGTGTCTTGTTCTTTTCCTCTGTTACTCTGAGAGGAACCTGGCTCCACATCCTTCCTTTCAGTAGCTGCAGACATCAAATAGATCACCCTCTTTCTGGTTTCTTCTCCAGAATAAACAAATCCTGGTCCCTCAGCCTCTCCTCATACAAGTGCTTGTCCTATCTGCCTTGATAGTCTTTCACTGAGGTCTCTCCAGTGTGTTAAAAATTACCTCAGTGTGGGGTGCAACGCTGGAGACACAGTTCTTCCACCACAGTGCCTCCATCAATGGCCCCAGAAGTACCAGTGCCTCCAAGGTAAGAGATCTTGCCACCATGTGCCTGGGAAGAATGCTGAGGCAAGGAGAGGGTGCTGGTGGAGCTTGTGGAGCTGTCCCTGGCCCAGTGTAGAGGTAGCCTCCAGTAGACCAAGAAAAGTAATTATTGCTGTTTATTCTTTGCTTGTTAACCACATATGGAGTACTGTGCCTAGGGGCCCCTGATTCAGGAAAGTCATTGATAACCCAAAAGGAGTTCAGCAGGGGGCTACCCAGCTGGAGGACTTGCTCTATGAGGAGGTGTTGGAATACATGGTCTTGTTCAGCCTGGAGAAGGGACAGCTTCAGGGACACCTTTAGGGACACCTTCAGTAACCTACAAGGAGATTAATGACAAGATGGAGCACGGTGAGAGAACAAGACACAGTGGTCTGGTCCAGCAGAAGCAGGTGCCACCATCTCCCAGAGGATAGAATGTGTGCCAGTCCTGAGCCTGGCATCACTGGAGGGCCTGAGGGAAGGAGAGCCTCCAACTCTCATTTGGCCTCCTTTTACACACCCTGGCATCAATGGCTGTTACTTCTTTTTTTTTTTTTTTACAGGGAGGTGGGAGCCATTAGGGTCCTTGTGGCCAGGGAGAGAAGAGAGGTGCATCTGCCTCCTCATGCAATGAGTGTCACCATGGGCACTGAGAAGTTTGGGAGCTTTGGCATAGCCCTCTAACAGCTTTCATCCATGACCGCCAGCCAGGGGCGTTGCCTGATGTGATGAAGTCCTTCACTGTACACACCATGGTCTGTCTTGTCCTCAAGTCCATGGTGAGCCATGCAAGCTCCTCACTGGGGATTGGGGGGAGTGTGACTCTCATGAAGGTGGGCCCTGAAAAGGGGGCAGCAGAAACGGTCTGCAGCAAACTCTTGGGCTGTCCCCGCAAAAGCTGGGCTGAAGGCACCAGGAGCATGGCCCCAACTGGCATCTCATGTGGCCTTCATTTCTCTTGTCCACATCCATCATGGAGAAGAATGACATGCCAGAAAATTTCCTGCACCCTGACTGTAAAAACAGAGTCAAAGTAGGACATTTCCTCCACTACTTCAGGGCTCATTCTTTGTTACTGAAGCACATCATGTAACAGTTTGCAGTTAAAACCATCAACAGCATGGAAGGCCATATCACAATAGCTTTGTAGTCAATTATTTGATTTATAATTAAACATGCAGAATTTCAGCTTACTGACTAGAAAGTAGGACAAGTACTTTCTGTTTGTCTGATTCTAAAAAAATATCTGGGAATCCAGGCTGCAGCTTCTATACCATGGATAATTTCTCTCCTAGAGCACGGGCTGTCTAGACAATGAGCAGGGTAGAACAAGGTAAGTTTCAGGATGCAAATTTTAAGTATTACCATAGCAACAATTAGAAACCCTAAAATAAACAAACAGTGGCTATAAAGCCCCTTGGCCATCTGGGAAGGCAAGCTGGGTAAGACGCAGAGAGCACAGCAATGCGTGGGTTGGGTTCATAGAAACATAGAATTGTTTGGGTTGGAAAAGACCTTTAAGATCATCAGGTCCAACCGCAAACGTAACACTGGCAAGTTCATCACTAAACCGTCTCCCTAAGGACCATGTCTAAGCTTCTCTTAAATACCTCCAGGGCTGGTGACTCAACCACTTCCCTGGGCAGCCTGTGCCAATGCCTGACAACCCTTTCAGTAAAGAAATTTTTCCTAATATCCAATCTAAACCTCCCATGACACAACTCGAAACCTTTTCCTCTTGTTCTATCATTTGTTATGTTTGAGAAGAGACCAACACCCACCTCATTACAACCTCCTTTCAGGTAGCTGTAGGGAACCTGAGCCTCCTTTTCTCCAGACTAAACAACCTCAGTTCCCTCAGCCGCTCCTCATAAGACTTGTGCTCCATACCTTTCATCAGCTTTGTTACCCTTCCATGTGATGACATTCTCCTGGAACCACCAACTTTGCACAGCAAGACAGAGCTGTGAATCATCCCCAAGGATAACAATTTCCAGTTACTTTTTCACTTACACACCAATATCATGTTGTCCATCCCTTCCTTCTCTCCTCACCTCCCCCTTCAGATGTCAACGAAGATCAGAAGGTGGTTGTGGTGTTGGAGTCCTCCAAAGGACACAGCACTTCTGTATTTGTCAGGTCTAAAATGAAAGACAATAAAGAAAAGGCCAAATATATGACTGTTCTCAACCTGACTGTTGTGCTGAACTTTACTTTGTTTAACTCTCCAAATCCTCATGGTCCTGGGGCCAGCCCAATACTGCTGAGCACATCTTGGTGGGCAGGCCTCTCAGTTCTTTGGCTGGCTTTCAGTTTTTATGAACATAAAGTGACATACAGCCTATTGCACAAGCATCCTGTGCACAACATGTGGTGTGTTAGGGCTAACAGTTTTTACCCAGCTGAGGAGCAGAGCACTGCCCTGGATATAGCCAATTCATGCTGTCTTCTCTGAGAAGCAGTAAGCATATTTTGAAAGCTGTTACACTTTCCTAACTGCTTCATGCAATTAGCCTTGAGGGCCTTTTTAGAAAATTTCTGTAAAATGTACTCTCTTCACTGTTCTCTTGTATGCATTAGCTTACATTTTTCTCTTCCACAGCTTTGTAAGAAGCCACTACAAACTCCCAGGCTTTCTGCTTCCACCGGGCATGCCAGCAATATTATGAGGGCTGCCAGCTCCCAGTTCCTCTGGGATTTCCATGCTCATGTAATGAGAATGAATGCTGAGCCACAGCTCATTGTCCAAGATCCCAAACATCTGTTTGTAGGATAGAGATTTTTTGTATCCGTACAACTTATTCTAAAAGTGACTTTCATGTGAACACAGAGTGATTTGTGCTCAAGATTCGAATGCTTTTTCTACCCACAAGCACCATGTGGAGGGTCTATAACATCACTGGAGCAGCAGGAGGACTTCAGATTGTGAGTGGCCAAGCGTACATATATGTGATGTGTTTTTTCTTACCTGGAGAGCATACTTAGCTACCTATGTAGACAAAACTATCATTACCTTTCCCATAATCTGGTTTATGAACATCTGTGTTACTTATCCTTGAAAAACATTCACATTTAAAGTCATTATGGGACAGTAAAATAAGACCTGATTAGTCAATATCTGCATTTCCCATTCCTTGACATTGGAAAAGGGTCTCTACTTGGTGATTTCTACACTGGGGCATTTGTATACCCATTTGTCACTCTGCCTTCCTACAGCGATGGTGAACTGTTCTTCATAAACAAGACTACCCACCTAGTCATCGGGAGAACCTACCTGCTTGCATGTGATATTTCAGGAAGGTGAAGCAATAATGATGCCTCCCAGGGGATTGTTTCAGGAGTCAGGTTTCAGCTTGATCTGTAACAAGCACGCCTTAGTGAAGAAGTAGCCCCTCGTTTCCCACCAGCCTAGCCCAAGAGCAATTTCTAAAGGTTTGGGTTATTTTGGTATCACAGTGGTTGCACACGCAGAAGAGTCAGATTCCTGCTCTGAGAAGGTTGCAATAATTGGCCATACACCTGGCAGGGGTTAGCAGAGCTCAAAGGTGTTTAGCCTATGGGTGAGGGTGCAAGACTGGAAAATCAGTGACATTTAATGAATGCCAAACAAGAAATATCCTTTTGTGAGTCAGTTGCAATTAACACAACAGTAGAAATACTTGCCATGATTAAAATTTTCATACAGGAAAGCAAACATGCACAGAGTAGAAATGACTGGATTTAAATGCAAGGAAAAAAAAAAAAGGAGAAATTGCCACCTATAAAAACACATATTTCACTTGAAGCATTCTTCCTGCTCAAGCCCCATTCCTGACAGGACAGTCAGCAGGGGATTTTTTTCTATTTTCATGTTCAGTGTACAGAAATACATGCTCTCTGACCACAAAGATCAAATGGTAGAGGTCTAAGTACTGGTTATGTCCAGTATTACTACATCCACCAGCAACATGAATTGTTAAAAATAAAATTAAGGCCATTTAACCATATTTTCCTTATTTTGTCATCTGGCCATTTTCCCCAGATTAGCTTTTCAGCTGCACAGGGCACAGTTTAAGTATGAAGCAACCAACTGGGATTTTTTTTATGACTAAATGTTTTCCCCCAGGGTCTGGGAAATGTTTGCATCAGTTCTTGCCAGATCATGCCTGCCTCCCAGCTAGTGTAAGGCCACGGACTCTTGCTGGGGAGTGGGAGATGTTCCTCTGAGCCCACTAAATTGGGCATGAGGTGACTCAGGGTGGCATGGAACACTCTCCTTTCTCTCAAATCATTGTGTGGGCCTAACACTGTACCGAGTGTAGTTATTTACCTCCCTGCAGTGGAAAACACTGTTTTCTCATGCAGGTCTGACTCAGCACACAGTGAGGGGACCTGCAAAATGCAAAGCTGCTTTTTTAAGCAGCTTAAGGGAGATGCAACCTGAGCTGGAATCCAGGTCTTCTCCCCAGGCCTCTCCCTTGTGCTTCCTGGTGAGACAGAAGCACCACTGTATTTTTTAGGCAAATACCCAGATCACCAGGAGCCCCTGGCTGGGTTTCAGTCTCTGGAAGGAGACCACTGGCACACCTGAACTCCTGGGAAGGCCAGCATACTTAGGCAGGCATTTCAGCGAGGCCCTAAAGCATCCACCCGGCACAGCAATGTCACACCAGCACACTGCCATCACCATCTCATATGCATCTATCCAAGCAGCAACCATGTGGGTTTTACTGATGTACCTCTGGTATGACAAAAATGTCTAAGAGAGCTTGGAGTTCACCTCCCAGCAGTTTAAGAGTCTTCTTCACAGTGCATCCTCCAGTGCTTCTTCCAGCCATGATGAAACCATATGGTCAAGGATGTGGAACTGTGTTGGCAGGACAGAACAGGGGCACCTGCAGGTGCTGGCCAGCAATTCTGAATGCTACCAGCCACCATCATAGTACTGCCCTTTGCCTTCCCTACACGTCACCACGTTTCTCCCTTGCTGGCTTTAGGCTATTTTCTTCACTAGACAGGAGTATTTTCTGCAGTTCTTCTCATTAACACCCCAGCCCTCCAGCACAATACTGGGAGGTTTCCATTCATCACACTTGCCATTTCAAACCAGATGTAACCTGAGTCCATGATCACTGTCAAGTACTGAATCACAGAATCACAGAACGGCAGGGGTTGGAAGGGATCTCTGGAGATCATCTAGTCCAATGCCCCTGTTAAAGTAGATTCACCCAGAGCAGGTGTCACAGGATTGCGTCCAGGCAGGTTTTCAATGTCTCCAGAGAAGGAGACTCTACAACCTCTCTGGGCAGCCTGTTCCAGTGTTCTGTCACTCTGAAAACAAAGTTTTTCCTCATGTTTAGATCAAACTTCTTGTGTTACAGTTTGTGCCCATTGGCCCTTATCCTGTTACTGGGCACCACTGAGAAGAGTCTGGCCTCACCCTCCTGATACCTGCCCTTTAGATATTTATAGGCATTGATAAGGTCCCTTCTCAGTTTTCTCTTCTCCGGGCTGAACAGACCCAGGTCTCTCAGCCTTTCCTCATAAGACAGATGTTCCAGCAATGTTTCAGTTTTGCCTGTTCACTTTCATGTGGCCCGTAATTTCTCGTGCATGGATGGCAGTTGCCTATCTCTAGCATAATTGCAGACAATTTTTATCTGGGGCAGCCTAGGAGGGCAGTAAGTGGTAGCCATTTCCTCCCCACAGCTAACTATGTATTTTCCATGGCCAGTGTGCATGAATTATTTCCCATATCCAGGTGTCTGAGTTTTACCCAGCATGACCTGGGTCCTTCCCAACAAACCAGTGAAGGAGCAATTTGTCTCTGAAAATGTGCGGAAAGCCCAAGTAGTTCTCATCGGTAATTGGCACCGAAAAACCGTTGTCTTTTTTCACAAGGCATGCTAGGTCTCATTACTGGAACTTCATTTCTAACAGCCACACTGTCAACCACTGACTGGCACATTAAGAAGTATTAAAGCTAATGTGGCAAGTGTCAAAATCCAGTCCATGTCGCCGAGCCTCACACCTTGCTTTTTCATTATGTTCATTCACTTGCAAAATTCACTTGCATATTTGCGGGGAGTATGAGAGCCATTAGGGAGAATTAAAGAGGACCTGCTGAAAGTGAGGAAGAAAAGCTTAAGCATCTGCACAGAAGGGAGGGAGGGGAACTTCTGTGTGTTGGTTTAAGGCTGCATAATTAGGACCGCACATACTCCTCAAAGAACAGAAATCGTCAGGAGTACAAGCTTGTAGTCCAGAAGCAACCTCATCCTGGAAATGCTGGTCTCTGCCATGCGGTTTCTCAGGCATGGTAATTAAACCTGCAGACTCACGAGCATGGCAAAAGCAGGGAAGAATTTGTGGGAAGCAGAGAGACACTTATGTTTTGTTATCGTCCGGTGAAGGTAGTGAGGGCTTTAGGCTGATTACACATGCTGCACTTAATCTTTCATTCCCCAGCACCTGCCTCTTGCAGGGCTCTCGTCAGATAATGAGGAGTGACACGCGGTGTGAAGTGCCAGCCCTATCTAATCGACACTGTCATCGCCACTGTCACAAGGAAGCACTATGGGAGACAAATTTCAGCCTGACTGGTGTTTATAAGGACTTGGAGCCTATTTGTTGCTATTTTTATGCAGATTCTCAAACAAAGAGGCTGGAGGAGAACTGCTGAGTTACTGATCATGAGAAGCAGTTCCAGCTAATTAGTGTTTGTGACCCATATTAGAAGAGCATGCTTTTTTTTTTCCTGGGTGATTTTAAAATGTCTCTTACAGACTTTTGTCTGATGTATAGGACTTGATGTAGCTGCCAGGTTTAGCATCTCACTACCTGGTTTTGGGATCTGTTTTGTGCAAGAATTTTAACTCTTTGTATGCAGCTTCCCCAAATAAGCTTTGGCTTTTCAAAGGTCAGATATAAACTCCATTTTGTGGTACCATCTGAGCTCACATGAAGAACTGTATTTAACAAAGCAAATGCATGAGTGGGCAAATATTTCCTTTAAGGACTGAAGTTTCAGTTTGATTCTTCCAAGAGATTATTATAAATGACTGTGGGAAAATGATGAAGAAATTCATGCGGAGTCCTTTCATAATACTTGCACTGAGAAATATAGTAAAAGGAAAGAATTCCTCTTTTGTCTCTATTTTCTTGCATAATCCTCGGTGTTAAAGCTGTGATTGTATCTCTAAGCCCTTTTCTTAAAAATTGCTGGTTATAATGGGCCAGCCATGTATTCACAGATAATAACCTCAGATTATTATTAAACCATGCAGATGTTTACACCCATGCTTAAACTTCTGTGCTGTGAACAACCTCCTTGACTTAGATGAACTGCTCCCTTTACAGAAAATTTGAGCCCACACTTGAAGTCCTACAGGAAGACTAGAAGTCGTGACCTCTCAAGTGGTTTCATCCAGCTCAGCCCTGTATCATCTGTGCAGAAGCCTTCTCATTGCTTGACGTTTGCAGAAGTCCACCCACACAAAAACAAATGGCACAGTTTTGGCCTTGGTCTGTGGCAATTTAAGATGAAATGTTAGAAAATGTTTTCACATTTATTTTTCCTGAGCCAATGAAAGGAGTGTTTGACTGTCTATGGTGCTCACATTCATTAGCATTTTGGAGCACACACAGCCTTTACTTTGTTTGCAATGAGTTCAATTATTGTTTAAAGGACTGAGAAGTGAAATCCTTGGAAGTTAAATTCTGTGGGCTCTCTCCAGCCCACAGCATCCCCCTCACTTGTGTCTGTAGGACAGGGTGCTGCAGTGACTGTGCTCTGTTCAGAAGCCCCTGCTGCAGGATACCAGGGGCTTACCCTGCAAACGGCTGCGCCAGCAGCAGGGTGCTCACAACTGTAGAAGTAGCATATCCATCTCCACCCTATTGGGAAAGTTGTGACTTGCAAACAAGGGCAGCAAGTGAGATGCTACCTTATGATCAATGTTACATCAAGGAATACCAAAATAACACCTTTGAGCCAGCCATGCTTTCCTATGGGAGACTAACAAGGCTACCAATAATCTTCAAATCTGCACTGCAGTTTTTCCTGCAAGCAAATGCAGTACATGCAGACCAAGCTGCCCCAAGGCCAACAACCATGCGGCTTCTGCAGCTGCAAGTCTGAAAATCCAAAGACATTTTTTGCGCAGGTAGAAAATCAAACCAAACTCTGAGAGTGATGAAATCTGTTGGCTGACCAGGGTATGGGGGTGAAACCATTTTCATCATCCCCACTTGCACCTGCAACATCCAGACTGTGACTGGATGGTGAAAGCCTACTGTTGAGCTGACGTCCAAGTCTCTCCTTAACCGAGAAAACATTTCAAGAGATGTTATCATATTTTGTTTCAGAAGAAGAAAACATAGAATGATTTGTGTTTTCTGTTGTTGTGTAACATTTTTAAAGAAATATTAACACATAGTCATTTTTGGTAAATCTGTTACTACAGAAATTTTGCATAAAAGCATCATGTGAGCTCTGCTCCCACTCACCCGTTGGTAACATCACTGTTTGAAGACTAAACCCTGATCACTAGGTCAAGACGAACATGTGGTTTTTTGATGTATTTCTTCAAAGAAATAAATTACAATCAGGTTACAATGCACAGATCCTGTAGTGCCCATAAACAGCTTCTCAGTGCCTCCCTTAAGAGGAAAGAACTTATATTCCCTATGCAGGGATCCTTACACCCACAGGAAAATCCTAAAGGCTACAGAAGCCAAAACACTTCTAACAAACCAACTTTTTAAGGTAGGCTTGCTCTTCTCCCTTGTGTCTCCCTAGTGTTTGGGGTATGATCTTAATTATGCAAAAATAATTATAATATCATAAAGAAATCTTCTGCATGTGACAGAGAGGTGAGTGACACCACATACATTGCCACTACTCTTCTCCCATCAGCTAGGAGTCAAAACATGTGCCAATTCCTATGGGGCTGACAGCTTTACAGGGGCACAGCACCATGCACCAGTGGTTGTGCACTGGTGGCAAAGGACCACCCACAAAACAGGGATCCCATGCTTACACAGGTGATCCCAGAGATAAATGAGGAAGAGGAAAAAGAATAGATTCAGATTAGTATTAAATTAAATAAACTCATTTTCAAAGTTCAACATGATTTATCTATTGGTCTCTCAGTCAACTCTATTCAGGGGCCTCTTTAAGTTCAAGCACCTGCTTTGTTACTTGTTTCACCTCTTTCTACTGAAGGTGAACTAGAGCCATAGGTAGGATTGCACTAAACATGGTTGAAATATGACATTATGTGACTGAAATATGTGCTAACATGCTCAAGCTTTAGGAAATCTAGTTTTCTTTGCATTCCCTGTGGCTTCAGGCACAGCTCTACTGTTCTTGCCCTTCTTTGCTATTTCTTCACTTGACATAATTATGGATGACTGGTTATTTTTCCATTTGGGCCATGACTTTGCAGTTGATCTCCACTTGTTGATTTGCAGATATTTAATTCTAGTTTAAAAAAAGATGACCAAACACGTGTTTTAATGAAAAATAGCTCTGTATTTTTCAGAGTCTATCCTCCAAATCAGACTAGAGAATTAGGTCAGCATTTGTGATATGTTGTGTGAATTGTGAGCTATCTCTTGGTCCATGCCCATGTCTCTACAGATGGAATTGCATTTGGGAAAAATTTTGCCCATAGCATATCACTTACTCCTCATGGAGGGAGATAAGTCATTTAAGGTGGAATCCATGTTTTTTTGTAAATGCAGAAGTCACCAGGTGGGGAAGACAACCCATGGCAGGGACTGGGACTGAGCAAGCACTCTCAAATACAGAGCAAAGAAATCCTTCTTGCAGGCAATCTGTTAGGAAACCGTAAGTTGAAATCTGTGCGTGAGATGCCTTCACCCAGACTCTTTAGAAAAATCAGCAGCACTGGTTACAACTGTTTACCCCCCACACACACCTTTTTTTTCTATAAATCAAACCAAGAGACTTGAGCGGGGAAAGAAAATGAGCAGTGGCTTTGGACACGAGGAGATCTGTATGGTTGCCTCCCAGCTATGGGGTAGGAATAAGTGACAGTGGCATTTTTAACATCTGGTACGAAACTAAGTTATTCTCACCAAGTAGGAATATTCAAGCTATTCCCCTGGAGAGATGAGGAACTGCTCCTGCCCTGTCTTAGGCAGGAGGAGGAGCATGATTTAGGCACAAAGAATTCTGATCCAGGGAAAAACTAAGAATAATAATTAAAATGGAAGTTAGCACACTAATTTTTAAATCGTGTTTCCGATGAGCATAGTCTGTCTTGGGATCACAGATTGTAGCTGTGTGGACAGGATAAACTGAGAAGGAGGCAGGGGACTTTGTGAATAGCATTGATCTCCCAGGAGAATGTCTTCATGTTTGGGAACATAGTCATAATATATTTCAGATGACCCCACCAAACCATCATGTTTATCTCCCTCCCAATGCCAAAAAAACAGACTGAAAAGGATGCTGTACGTGGGCAGATGTTCCATGGAGGCCTCGATGACTAGTTCTTGTGACTGTCAGCAGAAAACTTGAGGGTGGATTTCCAGTCCTCTGAAATGGACTTGTTTCTGAAACACCTCCCTTCTCCTCAGGTCCCTCCACTCAAACCTCAATGGCAAAACGAAGTGGATTAGAAGAGTGCAGTCAGCTTCATGTGCTGCACTCTTACTTCTTCATCAGAGGAAGAAACAAGGATGTCATGGTGAGAATTAAAACACTTCCTATCATCCCCTTAATCTTCTCATAACCTTTTTAAGACTGAGACTCTTGGATCCCAAAACTAGCTAGCTCTCTGAACCACATGCTACTTTGACACATCACTGGGTAAGCCCTACGTCCCTGTCCCTATTTACCAACATTGACTGTTGGTAAAGGTCTTGCTGTCCCTATATGGGGTTTTTTGCAAACCATTTTCCTTCTGTAAACAGTGAAAGGCCCAAAAAGCTAAATGATTAACCTCTTGCACAGATGTTGTCATGCTGATGATCCCAATGGCGAGCAAGACAACACAGACCAGCAGGCTCTACTGGAAATCTGAGCTGAACCAGAATGGACTGCAGAAGTGTGAAAGTTCAAAGGTCATTATGAAGCCAGCTGCAGGGGTTCATCAGCTTTGTGAAAAAATACGCATAAAAAAAGCAGAGCTACACTAACTTTGAGTCGAAGTTTAAATATTTTCTCAGCCACTTGCACAGGGACCAGAGTTGTTTCCCCTGCCTGAAAAGCTGACTCATCCCTGACTATTGCTGGAGGGTCATTTTGAATGGGGGCAGCTATAAGAATAGTTTCTGCAGGGGGAAACAACTTCCAGTGGAGACATAGTGATCTGTATGCATAATTTAAAAGGGGAGATTTATGAGAGATTAGTGTTGTCTCCTGGTTTTACACAATGTATGCTATTAAATGTCAGATCTGTCAGTGTTTCTCTCCATGCACAAGCAGAACATTTCTTTCCTGAGCTGCACTTTATCACTCATATCACAATACTGTGATTAAAAATGGTAACATGTGGACCAGCCAGGCAGCGCACTACACCACAACACATTAAGGAATTGGGTCAATCCTGTTTCTGGTATATTGTTTGATTCCTAAGAAGAAACGTCTCACCCTATAGGGCCTGGGATACAAATCAACAAATGGACATACTCACCTCAAACAGTTTGATTATCCTAAAGTCCTTAAATATAACTCCATGGATATCCACATTCCCACATTCCCCAGTGAGTTTAAATCTGCATCCTTTTATGCCCCCCCTTATGTCTCATCATAACTAAATGTCTCATGCCTTTTTAAGACTCTCAGACTCTGTGTTCCCTTGTTACATTTCCAGGCTATCTCAGTCTGACATGCCTCAAGCAAATTTATGGGATCTAATCTGCCCCCAAATCAGTCTGTGCTGCTGAAAAGGACAATATTTTACACTGTAGCTGAGGTATTATGGCAAAGGGTCACTTTTTGGGGACCACCCCCAAAACACTAGAGATCTGCATTCAATTCTATCCTCAGACAGCTTGGGGGAATCAAATTTATTCCTATCTTGAGATGGACCATGCAAGGGAGAATAGCTCTTCTCACCACAGAAAATCTGAAGTGCATTTGGCCGAAGAGGATCCAGGACCTATTTCAAAAATGATCTGTAAATTTCATCAAAAACCTACTCTCCCTGGGACAAGGGGAATATTTTTTCCTCTCTTCCTTAAAGAAAGACTTTTTTCTTCTCTTGCTTAGTCTTCCTAAAGACTTGCAGGCACTTATTACTAGAAGAGGAGCTGAGAAGTCTCAATCTGAAGGCTGAAGCCAACATCTCTAAGAGAGGCAGGTGTAAGACCTGCTCCCTCTGCCAGTTTTCTCACTGGCAAGAAATATGTACCTTTTCTGATAAAAATTTGAAGCAGAAAACTGAGGGGATGGGTGTCAGTAAGTTGTCTCAGTTTCCCAAGGAAGACCTCTGTGTGCAAAGCCTGCAATGGCCTTCTGTGTGTCTGCAGGCACTACAGACCAAGGAATTCCTACTGGTGCATGTCCCTGCTTAAGTCTCAGCTTTGAACAATACTGTTACCTTTCCAAGCAGCCTGGCAATGGGCTGAGGGATGACGCATGATGAAGGGATCCTTCTCCCCAGTGCTCAGAGATTATCACATCCTGAATTGTTCCTCAGCCAATGAGCTTCTCACTCTGGCATTGATGGCTACTAACTTGGTAGCTGGCCCTGCTTTGCCTTACTTCATTATACTCTACAGTATCCAGCAAGGTGGATGGCTCTTCATGCCACACACACTTCACCGTGATGTCTGAAGGCTGAAGCTAGTGGGAAGTTGCCACGGACAATAAGAAGATTGCCTATGTCTCCAGTGCCTGGTTTAAAGACCCACTTTTAGAGATGTAGGAACCTGGCCAGAATCCAGTTCATCTTCTACAAAACTGCTCTCTCTTCACAACAAAAAAGGCAGGAAGTCTCATCAGTCTTGTGGTCCCGAGATACAATGTCTTGTTATCAGCACAGAGCTTCTTTCAATATGAAGGCTGGATTTGGTCTTCCTTACCTACCTTATCTTCCTTACCTCCAGCCTCTAAATGTTCCCACAGTGTCACTCGGTTCACATCCTGGAATCCTCCACAGACACCAGTAGAGAAAAAATCACAAGGGAAACACAGATAAATACCCAAGGTACCAGCCAATGCAAATGCTATTTTGGATATTTACTGATTCAACAATACCATACTCATATTCTGGACCAACTACCTGCTGCCAGATGACTTAGCAATATCTTCACTTTAAAAATCCTTATCTAACCTTGCTTGGAATGCTGTCTTTTGAGAAGTTCTTCTGAGATGCTGAGCCTCCTTATATAAGTATTGTAGAAAACCTAATGTCTCACCAGGCTGTCTCTCATGTGGTGCTGGCCCTTGGCACTGGTGAACAGATGTGGCCAGTAATGTAGGAACCAACCACAGTGGGCTAAGAGATAGTAGCCAGTTTTGTCCTCCCTACCACCCCTCTCTTTCCATCCACACTTTTTGATTCTCAGCAGTGAACACACCAAAACCCAGACAGCTGTTCAAGTAAGTCAGTGGAATCCACTACAACCTCTTGCAGTGGTTTGCAACACATGAACATGTTCCTGAATGCTCCTGTGCTTTAGTTGGTGTGCTGGGCTTGGGAAGGAGGATCTATGCCCAAGAAGTCTCCACTAACTGGAGCCTGCTGTGACTGGCTCACACTGTGGGCTTCAGTCTTTATTCATCTCTAGTCAGATGGATTAGTTCTATGCTAAGTTAGATATCTAGCCTCTACACACATGCTGATGGAACGACAATGAAGTGTCCCATTAACTCCAGTTGGAGTAACCACGTATGCCAAACTAGACATGTAAATAAATTGTTGCAAGGCTACGTCTTGGGAAGCTAAAGCAATGTGGCCTGATTTTGCAGAGTCTGCTGAGCACTCAGATCTCCTATTGAATTCAAAGGAGCTGTAGGTTCCCAGAACTTCAGAAAATCAGTTTGTGCCAGATTTTTATAACAGAATGATGCCATGCTACACTTAAAAATAAACATTAAACATTTTTGCCCCTGCCCCCTCTCTGTGTCCCATTTTAACTCAGTTATTTCCACTGGATTTTATCCATAGCTTTCTCGGTATGAACGAAGGAAAGAAAATGTGTAAGTTTTAATTAGAAAGTAATCTTTCAACCTACAATGTAAGTGAGGCTTCAAAACCCAGCAAAAAAATGTTGCAAAGCCTGTTATCCTTAGTTACAAAATAAATACGCAAACTATGTCACTGTACTCTTCATAAATATCTTTCAGCTGTTCTTTTTAATAAAGAAAAATATGAACCCTTCTGTATTACTCTGAGTTTAAAGTAGCTCAAATGTTTGGTCTACCAACTTTGACAATGTCCCTTTAAGTTTTCTGACTTTTGTGGAAGATCTAGCCCTAGGGTTTTTTGGCTTAGACACAGTACTTGTCAAAACCCTTCAGACTCTTACTGAAGTGGCTGATGCTGAGTGGTGGGGGTTTTTTTCTTATGATTATTCTTTTTTTATTCCAGAACGACCTTATTTCCAGCTCCAATTTCATGAGAAAATGTGATCGTGTCAGAATTTTCCTTTGGAGAGAATTTTCATTTTACGGATCTGACAGATTTTCAATTTCATGCTTTGATTTGAAGTTTCTGTGATTCTTTTACTCTTACATTTTAATCTGGCAGCCTATAAGGCTAGGGACACCTATTCTCAAATGGTTAAATCACAAGGTTTTGCATCAGGAGATCTGGGTTCTATTTCTGGTCTAATCTCCAGACTTGCTATGTAATTTCAGTAGTATGGATAGATGAGTGTGTGTGTCTGTGTGTATTTTGCTGTGTCCTTTCCTATAAATATATAAATAGTCATTTAAATAGAAAACTATATGCATAAAAGGCAGTAGTGTCTACCTTATTCTATTAATGCCACCCTATTTCTACCAATGCTTTTGAGTATTTTAACTTTCTTGGCTGTGAAAGAAAAAATAAATAAACTTGTGAGCATTATTGTATCAGTTAGAGTGTTCCCTTCAGCAGTGAAATTTTGACACATTTAAAACTAAAGTTGCATTTGCCAAAGATTTGCATATCTGTGCATTCATGCAATATCCTAAACACACTATAACTTGAGTGAACTGGTAGGGAGGGCTGCAAGCTGCATAGGTGAAAATACATGATCTTTCACTGCAGCTTTGGATTCTGCTGTGGTGGTTCCTAAAACAAGTTTAGTCTCCTTGGTAAATGCGGACTGAAAGACATCTCCCACAGATGCTCCAGCCATTGCCAAATTGGCATCTCAGAGAGCAGGTGAATATTGCCAAAGTTTCCTATTCACCAGAGGGAGAGAAATTTAGGTGCTTCTGTTCTGTAGAGTGTATGTTCTTGGGAGGCCTTCAAAGGCATGTACTTCTCCACAGGGGAATGAGGTGGTTATTTTAAAAAGATTTCATTAGGTGCCAAAAATGTAGATGCAAACTACATGTTTATGTTGGCTAGATCCCTATCATTGAGATGTGAATATTTGGCTGTAGATCTTCAAGAGTCCTTCATCTGCTCCTCATCTGGTGACCATTAATATTTTCATAATTCTGTATTCATGGATGAGGAATTCCTTACTAAGAAAGGCTATCTGAATTTTTTTTAAAAAAATAGGTCAGTCCAAAATGGATGACTGATCAAACACCGAACACTGAAAATACAGCTCCATGAAAATCGATTATCAACACTCCTGGCCAGGCTCAGAAGCTCTGTGCTTGCAGGCTGTGTCATGTATTTGTAATAGAGCCCAATGCTTTCCTCTTCCAGCTGTCAAACAGAACTGGGAAGGGAATCTGGAAAGCCACAATTTTGTTTTCTCAGTTCAACTATTTTCTCATTCATTACTTAGGAACTATGAGACTATTTACAATTTGGCTATTACCTGAAATGTGATCTGCGTAATTGGTCATATCATTCATATTTATTGTCTCTCAGGCCAAACAATTCCAAGACCATAAAAGAGGTTTCAGTCTTGTCCCACCAGCCTTGCCAGTGAGACTCCCCAGGTGATCACTATCAGATGTGTTTTCACATGATTTTCATTTTACAGATTTATCGTCTGGCGAAAAAAAGGTAGGAAAATTCATCTACTTGAATATTGGTGGAAAGCACATAAAAGGAGATCTGATACTATAAAAGGGAATTTGCTATTGTCTTCAAATACTGGTTTTTATCAGCATTTGTTCATTCAGAGGCAATCTGTATTCTGCTTACATGGAGCTTATCAGATCTGATGAATGATCTGATTCATTTTCATTCATATTCATTTGAAGAAGAAGAATAAGCGTGTAAGAAGAAATGTGGCTCTTCCATCTCTGGCTAAATATCCAAACTAACAAAAGTTTGGGGCATGGGAGAGACTCATTCAAGTGCTGTCAGGACTTGAAAGCCCAAGGAGATTGTTCTTGGTCTTGGGGAAGGACAGTAAGCTATTTTTGGTATGTTTACACAGTGTCTGCCACAAGGGGCTAGAGCGTAAGGGCAAGTGACACACTATGAGAGTAATACTCCTTAGTGAAAGGAGTTGTGTCTAGAAAGGAATACAAGCTGAGAGGGAAATAAATGTGGAGAAGGGTGTGAAAAAATATCAATTACAATTCAAAGAAAAATGCACACTCTTATAAAGCTAAACCCACTGTGTGTTAACTAAGAAAATACAGACTGTTTCAACAATTCTCTGCTCTGAAAACAGATACTCAAAGAAAACTGTGATACTGATAACCTGTTTCAGTACTGTCTCTGTCTCATAAGGAGGGAGCAGATCCAGCAACATCCTCAGCTCTTGGCCGGGACACAGAGCTATGGCAGAAGGAGAGCAGTGGCATAAGCACAGCCCTTGGGGGCAACTTCTCACCCCATAGTTAAGGTAAGGAAGTTTACCTTCAACAGGGGAGGCTGAATCTATCTCACTCTTGCCAAATTTACTGTGGGAATAGGGTATAAATACATGTAGCTATTGAGAGCACATGTATCGTGTTTTTTACGGTAACTTATTGTACTGTAACTTCATGAATAGTATGCTGCATATGGTAATAGACTTAATTATGTTACTTTATTTTTCTTGAAATACAGTCTTTTTCTGGTTTTTGTTAGTTTAGCAGAAGTGTGGGGAGGCAGCAAGCAGAAATGGGTTTGCAGTGGGAGAGAGTTATATATGTGTGTCTGGTATTCTTAGGAATTTATTTCATATTTCAACCTTTTTCTCAGCCAGCTATTCTTACTTCTCACTGAACTGTGTTCAGAATGCCAGGTAAGATGGGTGTGAAGAATTCCTCCCAGAGATATTGCAGTTCTCCAAGCCTTGACGTGCCCCACACATGAGAAGACCTGGGTGCTCAGTGTTTGAACTGCACTGCTCACTGCAAGGACACCCTTCCCCTCCCATAGACATGACCTATTTGGTCTCATATGGCACAGGAACACATCCTGGCAATAAAACTACAATTTATTGGTCTCTGATAAGACCTCAACATCACACAAAGAAACCCAGCAGCCTTTCAATTAGAGGAATGGCAGATCATCCAATCTTCTTTCTTTTTCCCTCCAGTTCATTCCCTTCGCTTTCTCATCAGAATCTAAGCCTTGATGCCTTTGGTTGTGGAAGGAGTTTATTGGGTTGGCTTCTTAAAAAATGCACATCTTCCAGAAGGGCTGAAATCCTAGCCCATACTCATTCCTCTGCAGCAGGAACTTCTGTGGATGAAGCACAGGTTTTATTGACCTTGGCAATACGAAGGGCAGACATCTCATAGGTGTTACTAGTTTCAGGGACAGAGTTATTGTAAGAATCACAGAAATACTAGTCCATTAAAGAGCATTGCAATGCTACAAGTATGGCTACCCATGGACAACTCATTATCCTTTAGGGTAAAGGTAGCATCACTTCATGTTCACCATCAGTAAGCCAGGTGTTTGCACTGAGGGAGCCGTGCGCCCTCTCTATATCATCAGTGGAAAGACAGTCATGTGAAAGGCCCCCTTTTTGCTCCATGGAGGGACAAGTGGCAGGCTGCCACAGCAGTGCTCTTATGATGGGATGTTAAGGCTAGGCACTGTGAGCCTGGGAGGTGTGGGGAGGTATCTGAGAGTATTAGGTCTGCCACAGCAGGGCTGGGGGACAGTCCCTGCAGATGCTGGGACAAACTGTCCTGCCAGCAGTGGCCAGTGTCCCTCTTGAAACTCACAGAGGGAGGGTGTCCCAGCATAAATTACTGTGTAGGCAGTGTGGAAGATGGAGGGACTGGGCCCCCACAGCAAACTGGGAAGGGATGTGATTTGATAGTACAAAGGCACCTCAAGTAGTTGGGATGAATCATCCTCTGGAGGCATTTGTGGCTCCAGACACAATAAAGAGAGCCAAGACAGCCAGGCAGAGCTGTACATCCTGCTTTCAGACAGCTATGGCTAGATGAGAGGAGCTCCACCAGTGTCTCAACCCTTTCCAGCCTCCACAGGTTTGATTTCTCCCCTCTTTTATTGTGTCTTCTGGGAAACGAGCCAAAGCCACACAGAGCTGGATCTCCTCTTGATGTTCCTCGTGTTCCCACTGTTCATCTCCAGGGCTTTGGGTTGGCCCTTCAGAGGAGTTGCGGCCAGTAGGGAAATTTGGAGCTTGATCAACTTCCTAAAGAGGGGAGTTTGGATTCAGGGGACTGTTTCAATCCCATCCCCACCAATGTTTGCTAAAACAGCAAATACTCATTTCTTTCCATTAGCTTGACTTGCATTTGCTATGTTGGTGGTCTCTTTCTTAAAAACTTTCCTTATAAATTTAGTCAAAACAAGTTTCCTAGGTTTGCTGAGAGATTCCATTACAATTTCTGACCACTGTCTTTCATTTCTGCTTTACCTGTCTGCCTCTATTCCTCACTGTCCTGCAAGGATCTTTAACAGAACCCCCTGAACTCACCCAGCCACAGTCCTTCAGTGCTTCCTCCATAAGCACTGAAACAGACTGAAGTAGGCTTGATTATTTGACAGAGTAAAGCTAGAGTGACCCTCTGTGCCTCCAAGGGAAAAACCCCTTTTGCCAATACTCAGCTCTGATTTACAGCTCTTGTCCCAAGTGCCCAGCAGCTCTCCATCACCCCTCCCCTCTCTCCAGGTGGCCGATTTCCAGACAGTGGCTCATCATGTCTGTTTTGAGGTACCTTACAGACTATGAAACTTGTCGTGTAGTGCTGATGTGTGACACTGGGAAATGATGGCTTCCCCGCACCCCAAGCCCAGGCAGAGGTGTGCCTGCCATTTGGAGGTCAGGGTACAGACACCCAGGCACCCAGGGCTCACTCCCCAGAATGGTCCATGCCACTTCTCCTCCCTCCCTGGCTAAGTGTGACCTACCTTCCTGCATCCTTTTCTTTCCCTCTGGCTGAATGCCCTTTCTTAACCTTGCAGGAATGTGAGTGCCTACTAACCAGAGGGGATATATAAAACATATCAGCCTGTACATAATACCACATGAAGGCACTTACCTGAGACACTGGGGCGTGAAGACAACAGTATGCTGCTGGAGAGCAGGGAAATTTATTGGCGGCTTTAGGCCTGACAACGTTTGATGGCTGTCAGAGCAGCAGGGAATAGAAGCAGAGACAGATTTGTGCTTTGCCCCTGCCTTAACTACCAGGAATTTATTTTTCAATCATTAACAACTTATGTAGAACCTCCTTCCTCCGAAAGCTGCAGTTATTGTGGGGGGAGGGGAGGACGATGGGGGGAAGCCCTTTCTGCCCTTTCCTTGTTTCCTTTAAAAAAATCCCAAGTTATATATCCTGTTTGTTTTGTTTTAAAAGCCTCTGTAACAAGAGGGCAAAAAGTGACAGAGACAAACCAGAGGTTGTTTTTTTGGTATTCCTTGTTTCATTGTGTTCCAGCTGACCAGCTGCAAACTTTTTTTGTGCCTTCATTGTTGCTTTTATTGTCAGTGGTTTTACTGCTTGATTTCTACTCGGACGTTGCTTGCAGGTGTACCTCAAATGCTAAATCAAGGCTGCCCTTAGCTCTTTGATCTGGGTCATCAAATAATGAAACCAAGCGTTTATCTCTCTCTTTTATCCAGGTGGCTGTGTACTTTGCCAACGCTAATGAGTCCAGTCTCACGATACTGAAGAGACAAACTGTAGGTAACTATTGTCCCCATTTAAACAGAGGTGAGGAGAGGCTTGCCCAGCATGTCGAGGGAAGGCGGCGGTGCTGCTGTAGCAGCACGCCCAGCACTGGCTGCCAGCACAGGCTCTCTAAACTGACTTCCCCCACTTTGATAATGACATGAGGAAAGCAATAGCAAGCCCTGGCAGGTGTCATTACTCCTTTGTACATGGAAAGACTGGTCATAATAATGAGACTACATCATGAAAAAGCATGCTTCATCTTTAAAGCAGTTTTTAAAAGTAGTTATATAACTTCTCACTTACATAATTGGCCCTATCATCACTGCTCAGGCTTTCTGTGTCTGCTTATCTGCTGTGCCCTCTTGCTAATTACTGCCAGAGCCCAGGACATTTTTCTCCTGGGAACTAAGGATGTGTATAAGAGACAGCAGGAGCAAGGCAAAAAAGAGAGGGACTACAACATCTCCCTCTTACAAATTGGCCACCTGCATTGTGCCCAGTCTGCTGTAAAGCATAGCCTGTGGAGCATCCTGGAGTACAGGAGATAGCAGCTTCATGGCTGGGGACACAGGAAGCCTAAAGGGGCTGAGTTATCCGAAGCTGCAGGACAAACCAACAAGAGAAGGAGATGCATTGCTGGCAAGGGACATGTCATTTTAATGTAGCTGTCAAAGCTCTCCCACTGAAATGCAGGCTCCTGAGAGACCCACTGAGAAATGACACAGAAGTTGGTTCTTAGAGATCACACCATCTAGCAGCTGTTCAAATGCAGAAGGTTTCAGATCCACTGCCGACATGTTTCTCCATACCCTCCAGAATCTATAACTCCAATTTTCAGAAATGCAAGGTTGTATTTCGTGGGGTGGGATAGGATCCAGTCCATAAACACCTGGCTCCGAAACTGTTGCTGCAGGCAGGGCTTTGGGTTCTTTGCTCATAGCTGGTTTTATAAGACACCAGGCCTGATGGTAAAACACGGGACAGGCCGAACTACCAGGGGGAAAAGAGTTCTGGGGCAAGAGTTAGCAATGCTCATTCATAGGGCTTTAAACTAGATTTGAGGGGAGAGGGGGGTGTAGCTGAGGTTGCACCGTCGGGGCAGTGTTTTAGTACTAATGAAGACCAGAAGGTCTCCCACTCCCCTAGGGTGCAGTCAGCATGCTCAGCTCATTCCCTGAAATGCCTGGGCACCAATGCACAGTGTGNGCAGAGCCACAAAGATGATTAAGGGAATGGAACATCTCCCTTATGAGGAGAGGCTGAGGGAGCTGGGTCTCTTTAGCTTGGAGAAAAGGAGGCTGAGGGGTGACCTCATCCATGTTTACAAATATGTAAAGGGTGAGTGTCAGGATGATGGAGCCAGGCTTTTGTCAGTAATTACTAATGATAGGACAAGGGGCAATGGTTGTAAACTGGAGCATAGGAGGTTCCATGTAAATATCAGGAAAAACTTTTTCACTGTGAGAGTGACAGAGCACTGGAACAGGCTGCCCAGGGAGGTTGTGGAGTCTCCTTCACTGGAGATATTCAAAACCCGCCTGGATGCGTTCCTGTGTGATGTACTCTAGGTGACCCTGCTCTGGCAGGGGGGGTGGACTAGATGATCTTTCGAGGTCCCTTCCATCCCCTTAGATTCTGTGATTCTGTGATTCTGTGACCTCATAAATGTTTATAAATATGTAAAGGGGGAGTGTCAGAAAGATGGAGACAGGCTCTTCTCAGTGATGTCCAGTGACAGGACAAGGGGGAACAGGTGCAAATTGGAACATAGGAGGTTCTGGGTGAACATAAGGAAGAACTTTTTCACTGTAAGAGTGACAGAGCACTGGAACAGGCTGCCCAGGGAGGCTGTAGAGTCTCCTTCTCTGGAGATATTCAAAACCTGACTGGATGTATTCCTGTGTGACCTGTTCTAGGTTGTCCTGCTCTGGCAGGGGGGTTGGACTAGATGATCTTTCGAGGTCCCTTCTAGCCCCTAATATTCTGTGATTCTGTATACTTTTTGTTACGGTGCAAACTGTGCCCAGATACAGATTTACACACAGCTGTGCTTTTAGCTGGAGGATATGGTTTCACAAGACACCTTTAGTTGGATTAATAACTCATGGCTCTGCTGTTTTAGCAGGCTGCATTGGCTTATTGTGCAATCAGACAAGTGTCAAAGCTGGTGCAAGGAGAGTCGGGGAGGCAGGGAGTGTGTGCTGAAAACACACTCCCCAGGGGTGGAGGGGAACAGGCTCTCCCCTCCTGTAGCAGCACGTAGCTACTAATTCAGCTCATCCATAACAAGGCCCCTACTGACCAGGGAGAGATCAGACAGCGACAGTGGCTGGATGGCTGGACCACTTCTAGAACTGCAGGGGGAAAGCTTCTGAAGGATCTCATGGCAAGCTTGGTGATCCAGGTCACCGTGGTGAGGACTCAAACAGCAGCCTCAAGAGATGTGTTGGCTTGGAAGTCTCATTACTCAGGAGGAAACAAAGGCAGCTTTGCTATCAAGCTCCAGTAAGAGTACTAGTATTAGACTAGTATTATAATCCCATAACAAGGGCTGCATGTTTTAATGGGTACAATAAAAAATTCAGGAAAAATAAGGCAAAGAAAATATGCATTCATGAGCCAAGTTGGTTTGATAAAGTAATAAATATTTAATGAATTATGCTTTCAAAACAAAACCCAACAGCATCATGGCAAGGCAGAAGGAAACGCAAATACAACAGAAGCTAACTGGACAACTGTGAAATTCCTGAGCTGGGTTTGAGGAGGGGAAGGCAAAGGGAGGAGCTGGCCAGAAATTTCTACTGACTTATGTCTCTAGAGTGTCTCATAAAAACCCACATAGCTCAAATTATTTCATTCCAAGACACACATTATAAAGACAAACCTGTTATTAATGGGAAACTTTCCTGATATGAAAGGCAGTATGGGGCTGATCTTGCTTCTGCCATATGTCTTCTGAAATGACAGCTAAAGGCGGTTGAATTGCCTCTCAGTGCCAGGCAGCATTTACTGACTAAGGAGAATTTTTATTGAGAAAATGATTATATACCTTTCCATGATAAAATTCTTCATGACACTCATTAAAAATGCTAAGACTTCCCACGTTGCCACTGTGCCCTGCTGGGAACATGGTGCTCTCCTGGTGTTTGAGGCAGCCCAAGAAATACGTAGAACCAGTTAGATATCTTTTTCAACACCTTTGCAATCCTCCTTTGAGAACTTGTGATTTGAATAAGCCCAGGAGTGTCCTGATGCTTCTGAGCTGATTCTTGTGCTGCTAATCTTTGCTCCATTATTTTTAGATAGTTTTCCAATCTGCCTGCCTTCCAGTTACGGATTTGCTCAAAGGGACGGCTTATTTAGGTGGTCCGGGAGCATTTGCTTTTTGCCTCAATATGTCGATCTGAGCCCTGAAACACTTTCTGACTTCAGCAAGGTCTAATTCCCCTTACTGTTTTTTTTCTGCTGTGGCAGAGGTCTCCGTGGGGCACATGATCACCCACCCACAGGGTGCTGCAGAAGGAGGTCAGAGCTCAGCCCCCATCCTCACTCCCACCACACACCCCTGCCTTTATAATAATAATTAGTGAATAAATAGTAGCCTTTCTGGTTTCAAATGCTTAGAAAGAGTACGTGCTCCTACAGTACAAGTGTGAATGCCTTGTCAGCAGTGACCCAGGCCATGGCTGCAGGAGGAGGCACCTGACAGAGGCAGGGGAAGGTGTCCTGGAGCAGCTACAAGCTGGGTTTTGCTGGGTGTTGCCTTGAAAATAGTCATGCAGCTGAGGCTCATACCCACTCAAACCCACATTTGTGCAGCTGTGCAATAAACTGCAGCAAGGAACAGCACAAAAATCATAATTTCTTTCCAGATTTGTTTTACTCCTGTCCACCTTGAAATCACTGTTAACCAAAGACCCATAGGTGAAGCCTGGTGGGTGCAGGAGCCAGGCTGCCATGTCCTGGCCATCTGGTCCCATGTGTGCTTTGGTGGCTGTGTGGGACCCCTCTCTGCTCCCAGAGGAAATAAAAACCTCATCCAGCCCAGCAAGCTGCCCCACTGCTACAGCCCTAAGAGAGGGAGCAGGGACATGGGGCAGGCAAGGGGGATGCCTGCTGTCCTTTTCACCATCTTAAGTGCCCCTAGGCCAAGAAACACAGCTTTATTGCATTTAAAGCTTTATTACCTTAAACAGTTGGAGGGATTCAGAGCTGTCTTCTAGGTTTGAAGTAGGGGCTCCCCAGGCTGCAGCCAGCAGCAGGGACTGGGAGAGGGTCAGCCTTGGCAGTGCCACTTGTTGAACCAGCATGTGAGGTGCCAGTGGTGAGTGACATCTGTGTTGCCACTGAGAAGCAGCACTGCCATTATGCTGAGGAAAAAAAACCCAACATTTTCTTATACAGGCAGGAAAGTTTCACCTTGACCCTAAAGTAGGACAACTTGCATGATGTTTGCTGAAGGAGATACAGTGAAAACAAAGCTGTGATGGCAGAGAGATGGGCTGGAAGGGTTTTTTGCCCTCACCTCTGAGCCCATAAAAGTGTGGAAATCTCACTTGGGGTCATATCTGAGCATCTCTGTGGATATTCACAAATCTGTCAGGTTTAGCTCAACAAACAACACTGAGTTGCTTGGTTAAGACAGTTCAAACCCACACTCCTCCTCTAGTAAAGGAGCTGAGAAGCAGTGGAGGGGCAGGGGAAACATATTTCAACTACAGAGCAGCGGTTTGCGCTTCACACTCTTGTGCAAACTGCGTGGGTTTGCACTTTTAGAAAGTGGGGCTGCCCTTGAGGAAGAAAGAGAGGTTTATCTTAGCTGGCACTGTGAACAGCACTTGGCTGCTATAGCTGCCACTTTTATTTAAGGCCAACATGAGCTCACGTGCTTTACACAACTGCAGATGCTGTGGGCATTGCAAAAAAACCCCAACAATCGCTGATGAATAAGCCCAAACTCAAGTTATTCCTTGAACTTTGAGCACTGAACTCCACCGAAGTGCCAAATGCTATTTATACAGGATACAGGCAGAATTTTAATTCTGAATAATCTTACAGCTAAAGACTTGCTTAAAAATGGATCCAAAGTAGCCAGTTAAAACTCTTCAGTAAATTGTTTATTTTGGATTTATTTATTTCTCTCACATTTGTGACTCAACAACCTGGCAGCAAAAGGCCTCTGTTATTCGCATTATACAGGGCAGTATGTTCAGAAATTGGACCCAATTATGTAGGTTAGGTTGACCTTGCTGAACTTCTTCCAGTGAGAAATTATGTAGCCAAGATCATTTCTGGGTGTTAAGTATCTCTCATTTCCTTCAAAACCACAAGTGCTTTTGCCTGGACAAGACTGGCTTGAGCAGCAGGATGATGAGGCCAGTGAACCTCCATCCTTTGACCCAGCAGCTGCCCATGTCCCTTGGTGGGCTGCTTTGGGCACCCGTCCTCATTGAGGGTGCCCAGGCCACCCCTTGCTGTTGGACCATTGTGCCTGGAGGGTTATGCAGCCAGGGCTTGCGCCTGCTGACACCTGACCTGTGCCAGACTGCAAGCCTGGGTGCAGCCTCTGGGAGCCACAGTTTCCTACGTGGTGAAGCAGAGGGGATAGAGCTTGGTTCACCTTCAAGGCTGCTGGGTATTTTGGTACTGCAGCAACACTAGTTCCAGAAGCAGATTATGTATTGAGAAAAATGTGGCTGTCTGTGGCATTACCACCTGTCTCTGCCATATACAGTTACCCCCACACTGAGTACAGGATCCAGCAAAGACATGTGAAAACCTCTGAATGGTTTTACCATACTAGTAAGGCCCATGCTTTACCATATCATGTCAAGCCAATGTCAGCAAACCCTTTCAATCAAACAAGATGTGTTGAATGGCAAAACAGTGTTCCTTAGTGAGTCCCCAACACTTTCATGTGCAGATATCAAGGCTTAACCTCCACACATGAAGCTGCTCACTGGAGATCATAAACTTGCAAGAAAGTTTACTGTAGATTCCCTTTGTCCTCATCTCCCCTCTGTTCAACCCTTATAGACTCCTTGCTCTTTCCCTGGTCACCCCTTTGCCACCTACCTCTTTGCAGTCTGCTCTCCCTTCTCAAATTTGCTGCCTGGTAGAAAAGGACCTGGGAGTGTTGATTGACAGTCAGCTGAATATGAGCCAGCAGTGTGCCCAGGTGGCCAAGAAGGCCAACAGCATCCTGGCTTGTATTAGAAAGAGTGTGGCCAGCAGGACTAGGGAAGTGATCATACCCGTACTCAGTGATCATACCCCGTACTAAAGATCATCCAGTTCCAACCCCCCTGCCAGGGGCAGGGACACCTCCCACCAGACCAGGTTGCTCCAAGCCCCATCCAACCTGGCCTTGAACACTGCCAGGGAGGGGGAATCCACAGCTTCTCTGGGCAACCTATGCCAGTGCCTCAACACCCTCACAGTGCTGCTTCTGAAAGGGTTCTGTTGCAGGGGGTTAGACAGAGTGGTCAGCTCTGGACCAAAAGGACTGGAGGTCAGGAGCTGCCCTCCAACTGGCACATGTGTGCACACACTTGAGCTCATTTGGCCATTGCGGGACACAACCTGCAATGTGAGTCAGTGGGGTGGGCACATGAAGCTGGGGAATGTGGCAGTGAACTTTGTTTCTGTCTGTGCAAAACACATGTGAGGAAGGTAAATGAAATAGGGAACAGGAGTCAAGCTGACATTGCAAACGCTGCCGAAGTCTCGGTCTGTGGATTCAGATCCAGTGCCATCTTCGATTACTGCAAATCTTTTCCCTCTTAGTCTTGGTTCTGATGTAACTAAAAGGACACCATCAACCACACTTAATTGCCAAGTTCCTCTCCTCTCCTCTCCTCTCCTCTCCTCTCCTCCTTTCTCTTTTTTTTTTTTTTTTTTGCATTTTTGGGGGATATGTACTATTCATGTGCTTTGAGGCTTTCTCATTTTTCAGTTAAAACAGTCTCTGATCCAAAAAAGTAAAATCTCCCTATGGATTTGTAACTCTAATAAAGAAAATGATGGATCACCTTGACTCAACAAACCCTGTCCTGTGTTCGCAGAACCCACACAGGTAACTACAGACAGTTCATCAGGATCAGCAGGAAATTGACAGTGAACGGAGAAGTGGCAGTGACCTGTTTTCATGTGCAAGCTGAAGGAAATGCGAAATAATGTGAGAAAAGAGCATAAAAAATAAGGGATAAACAAAACTTGAACATCCTTTCAATAGGCAAGACAGCTTTTGAAATCCCTAAGAACCTTAGGGGATAACTAAATCCAGAACAATAAGGGCCTGAGGACAGGTAGTGCGGTGAGATGGAGATGTGCTGGTGGGCTGATGGAAAGGGAATAGCCATGAGCCTGCTGAAGATCATCAAACCCTGACTTCAGCCTCCATATCTGTCCATATAGACAAACCAAAATATTTTCCTTTTCAAAGCCTCTCAAACTCAAATTCCTTTAATGTGCCCCATATTGAGCAGGCAAAATGGAAAAAGCTACTCACAGGCCACAGGTCACTTCTGGGAAAGCCAGATCAAATTTATCCATTTAAAAAAACAAATCTTATTTTGAAATTATCTGTAGTTTCATCTACTGAAGATTTTTCTAATTTTAGAAAAAACATATATAGATAGATATATAATAGTCATAGTTTGCATTTTTTGAGGAAAAAACATCAATTATCTTTTATTTAAATGTGGAAAAAAATGTAGCTTTCCTGGTCCTCCAGTTAGCCCTAAATCAAGGAGAATTAAGCAGTGTGCAGTGCATTTCTCATTCATGCCCTTTGGGCCTTTTTTTTTTCCCAAGAAGGTTATGGCCTTTCCTCTTGAGCTGACATTACTCACCAATCATCACCATTGGTGCTGAAAGCTAGGCTAACATTTGTGGCAGCAGCTACTTCTCAAATAAATCCCCATGTTTAACTGGAAAAAAGCCAATAATGGTTCAGTCTCCGCACCCGAATACTGTGAGGCTGGTTAATGGCAACATTTACCAGCTTCAGCAAAAACATCATCTGAGCCACCTTCTTCCTGGAGAGGTGACTCAGACACAGGACATTCACCTCCTTTCCTTATAGGGAGCCAGGACAACCAGAAGCTAAGCATTGGCAGGGGGAACTATTTTAGGTTTGGAAATATCTGACCTCCTGAAGTTTCACTGCGAAAGGCAAACTACTGGAGGTGATAACAGTCTGATTGAGGTTCTCTCTGAAGTCTCCTGTCATCTAGAGTTTAAAATTGAAAGGGGAATTTGAGTCTCTGTCTCAAGAGAGTTGTAAGCTTGGACTAAATTTTCCAACAAATCCCTTAAGTTCTGCAGAGCTCCACTGTAAGAACTTGGGAATTTGTCAGCTACATCACTGAAGGGAAAGAAAAAAAAATGGGGGGAGGAAGTAGTGTTTTAAATAAATAAAAATAAAATACAAACCAGAGTAATAAAAGAAGCATAGTAGACTCCGTGTTATTTGTTGTTATATTAATTTTATGCTGCCCCCACAAATTTAATATACCACAGCTTTGTATATTAAGAAAACATGTGCAACATGGAAAGTATTAAGGAAGTGTTGCAGGGGTTTCGTTAGAGGAGGGTTGTTACTTTTGGCTGTCTGAGAAGCTGTCTGGAGTTGAGGAATGTGTGTGTCAGCTGATTAAGACCACAGAAGTGATTAGCAAGGGAACCGCTAACAGTGCTGTATGTCAATGCACATCTTTAGGTTAAGGAGTTAATTGCCTCTCTCAAAACTGTGGTTTCAAGACTTCCGTAGATCTGGGAAGAAAACACAGTGGCTGTTTGCACTTGATCCAGATTTTTCAAAATTCATTTCACAACTGCAAAGGCTAGATATGTCTCCTTTTAGTTCCTGCTGAGCATTTTAACGTTGAGGTAAATGGGTAATTCTGTGAAGAATGAGGTAGTCATGAACTACATGAGCACTTACCCATCACCTCCCCTGTTTGCTGCAACTTTTTGTTTTCAAGAAAGATTTTCCTTGATTCGTGAAGTGATCTTCTCCAAGAATTTAACAGCATGTACAACACAGCACTTTGGCATTTGCCATTCTTTTAAATGACCCTCTTCCCACCCCTTACTTATAAGCCTGAAGGAATAAATATGATCCAAAAATGAATAGATCAAGATTTTATAGGCTGAAGGAAGAGAAAGACCTCTTTTTGAAACGGCTTTGGTGTCTTCATTTCTTCTATATGTGAGAACTGGAGCACCTCTGTTTGCAATGCTGCCTGTACCCACCCTGGGGATCACTGGACACCTCTCAGACTGGTAGGTGCTGCTTAGAGAGCTGTTCTGGCAGGCCTGGGTGCCCCCAGCAGCCTGATCTATCACCTGGACCACAGGCTGCCCGCACCAAACTCAAGCCACTGTTCTTCAGCTGAAACTTCAGCTGAAGTGTCACCCCATAAGAAAACTAGCTGGTCTTTCAAGAGAGGATGTCCCAGGGCATTTCCAGCTTTTAGAGATCTTCCAGAGCCATCCCCAGCTGGACCATGGAAACCAGGAGTGAGACACAGATGCTTTCCAGACAAGAGGTACCAACACAAGGCAACTGGTACCTACTGTTCCCCACTGGTGCTCCCAGGGGGACTGAACAGTGCTAACCCAAACTTGGGATGCGTGGGTATTGCTCACTGCTCTGCAGTCTGTAGAGAAATTCAAATCAACAGAATTGCAAATGAAACAAAGGAAAAATAAGCAGTTGTTCAGGTCAGCTGCTCTGATCTGCTCACACTTTGCTCAGCTCCCCATACTATGCAAGCCACAGTGATAGATGACAGGCACAATCTACAATCAGCTGGGTCTTTTCCTACCAACAACACACAGGCACTGTCAATCCTACCTTGGCCAAGGCCAGCTGGCTCTGGATGAAGCCTTAACCTCAGCCAGCCTTGAGTAAATTACCTTCCCCTCTAGCCCTGGGTTAGCTTGCAGGCTGGGAGGCAGCAGGCACAGAGTGAGCTATTGAGCTCAGCCAGTGCCTGGGGAGGAGTCACCTTTTCAGATGATAGATGCTGGGTGTCACAGCCATGGCCACAGACACTTTGTGTCCCTGCCAATAACTGCTTAACACAACTATGAGCTCTTGTGAGAGTTAGGCACCAGCAGGTTTAAACAATAGGCAAAGTCCTTCATGACCTCAGTTAAATTTAACCTGAGGAGAGGAAAGTGGCTTTGGTTTGCACCAGCACATACAGATTCAGGTTTTTTTCAGTACTTTTTTTTTTAACAGCTGGGCTTGTCTTCTCTAGATATGAGTTTTTCTTGAGATGTTCTGCATTTAATTATCAGCTGGGATGGAAAGCTTGCAAGCACAGCTGTTATTGCAACATTTCAGTGCTTTGACTTTCAGGCCCAGATGGAATGAACTGTGCAAAAATGAGAAATCAAGAGTAAAGCAAACTTTCTCAAACTTTCAAAACAACTTGATGTCAGAAACAGTCTGGGATGGATTAAGCATGCACACAGACTGGCTGAGCCACTGCCATGATGAGTCACGGTGCTACACTGATGTGACACCATGCTGTGGTCTCTGCCTCTGCAGAAACATGGAGAGAAAGGGCTCCTCTGCAAGTGAGGCTCAGCCCTGGTCTGCCATAAATCTCTCTGCAGGGTTGGGTGAGGATTTGGCTCTGCCCTTATTTGGTCAAATAGCCTTAATTCTTTTCATGCCTGGAGCCCATCACAGATAATGATATTTGCAGAAGAGGGTATTTGGCTATTGAGTGTAGACGTGGAGGGTGGCATGGACTCCTTGGTCTGTTTGTTGAAGTCATACCATCACCATAACTGCAGGCAGGTGTGTACGTGCATGTGTGTGTGTGTGTGTGTGTGTGTGTCTACCTGTCCCCACAGTGTCCAGAAGATTGGACTCTCTCTAACAAGGTGACTTGAAAATACAAGTGTGTGCTCAGATGCAGCTTTGCCTTTTGTTGGCTGCTGAAATGCTATTTCATGACCTTGGAAAATTCAAAAGGGTTTTTTTTTGAGGAAAAGTGCTAAAATAGGATACTTGCCTCAAAGGCATCCTCATTTACTTACCCTCAATGTTATCTTCCAAAAATGAGATGTGTGCCTGAGCACTTGGGCACTGCAAGGATGCAGTCAGGGTCCTTCCAGCTGGCTGGGCTGTCCCATGCACTCAGCATGGCAGAGGCCACCTGTATGGTGAGGAGAGACCTGCCTTTGTTCACAGCCCAGGCCAGTAGTTTTTGTTTCATGTGCAAAGCTCACAAGCAGGGTATTCCACTTTCATGTCCATCTTTTCATCGTTCTTGGCCACTGGGCTGCTGCCCCTGGTCAGCCATCAGACTGTACCAGAGGTGCTGGCACTACTGGGTTGGGAGAGGGTGGTGCTGATGATGGGGTTTTGGTGTGATCCCCCACCTGCAATGAGTTTGTTCCAGGCATTCCCAGCCTGTCCTGGTATTTCAGAATCTGGGGGCTTCCCTTTCCCACCCTATCCTTAGGCCACCTGGCTGCCCCCATGCTGGGGCAAGACTTATCTCTGCGGCAGCACATACAGCCTCCCTTTGGCAAAGGGAAATACTCAGGGCCAAGGCAGAGAGGCTGATGGTGGGGCTTGCCTTCCCTCATGCCAACCAGTTAAAAACCAGGCATCTATTTAAGTCTCCATCTCTGGCAGTCCTGCTCTGCATGTGCCCACCACCCGCTCCTTGTTTCCCACCTCTACTGCCCTGCTGCTAGCACAAATGGCTTCACAGCAAGACAAAGGAAGAAATAGGTTTGGGTTAAAGAGACCAAATTTTTGCCAGGTTGGTGTTAACCCGTTTCACTTCCTTGATCCAGGTGGCAGCAGGACTCAGCCCCAGGGCATTTTCAAGGTGGGATGAAGCAGCTGCAGGGCGGGAAGGGCAGTGCTGCCGCCTCCTGTGCTCACCAGCATGGTAATGCTGCAGGAGCTGCCTTCAGAAGGCCTATTCTCTCCCTGGTAATGCAGAGGGAGCCCAGATGACTAGCTGACACCAAAGCTTTAACTCTCACCCAGGTGGAATTAAGCAAGGTTAACCCCACCTCTGATGGCTTTCTGACGCCAGAGAAAAAGCTGTGGTAGAGAAGGATTTGAATCCAGATTTCTTTGGCTTGTGCCCCTAATGCCTGAACAATCTTTTCCGTCTGGGACAGGCATCTGAGAGCTGGACTCTCGTCTGCAGTGTCAGCAGCAAATAATCAAACAACACGACAGTGAAGACAGCCTCAAGCAATTTTTCCTTTCAGAATTAATCAGATTATTTCCTCAGGATAACATTCTATTAATGCAACTGTGACCCATTCCATTAATACCTTTATTTACGAGCGGCTGCCTGTCATGGGCTTATGCTGCCGTGCAGAGTGCGGGACGATGGCTGGCAAGGTTCAGCACCTGCCTCCAGCCTGTTGGATCAGCAGAGGTTTTCCAGTTGTCTACACGCTAATGCTGGGTGAAGTCCAGGCCTCCCTTTTCCCTTGGTAGCTGGTCAGAGAGAAAGAGAAGGGTGTTCTTACTCCTTTGGCGGGGGGCAAAGAATCCAGCCTACAAGCTTACAGGAGTGGATTTCTAGGACAGCAGCATTTCACACAGCTTTGTGGAACTCTCCCTGTTGCAAGAAAATAATCTCTTTGGCTGGCTCATCCCATATTAGCTTCCTGATTCATCCCCCAGACTCTTGAGCCAAGGCCGTCCATACTTCATTAGTTCACTGAGCCCTGTTGCACCTGCCACATACATGTTATTAGGTCACTGCTGATTAAACGATTCAGTCTCTCTGAAATGACAGTCCTCAAAAAAAAATGGGTTATATGCTGAGGCCAATCCTGTTTGCCTCAAAGAAGGCTGGTGGTCCTGGTGAACATTGCTGGGTTGAGAGAGATTTTTGATGGAGGAGGAGGAGGAGTTGCAGTAACAGGCTGGCTTTGTCAGAAACACAGACTGTGATTTCTCTGCCCCTAAAGTGATTTTGGAACAGAGATCACTGCTCTCCTGCCCCTCCAGGGCACAGAAATAAGGATTCAGTTTTATGAATTTTCCCTATAGAAATACTCAGCTAAATAGTAATGATAAGCTGCTGCCTAAGCATGAAATATGTGCATGTTACAATACATAAACTAAATACAACAAGGAATGTCTTCTAATTTCTTTTATAGAGCTGGATGATATGGTGGTTAATACAGAAGTGATGTTCCCATTTCTAATGGGACAATATTGACCTTGTACTAATCACAGAATCAGACTGGTTGAGGTTGAAGGCAGCTCTGGAGGTCATTTGGTCCAACCCTCCTGCTCAATCAGGGTCATCTACAGCCAGTTGCCCAGGACCATGGCCAGGAATCTTCTGAATATTTCAATGGCTGGAGACTCCACAACCTCCCTGGGCAACCCGTGTCAATTCTTGGTCACCCTCACAATAAAAATGTGTTTCCTGATGTTCAGAGGGAACCTCCTGTGTTTCAGTTTGTGCCTATTGCTTCTGGTCATGCCATTCCTCTGAGACCTGATAGTCTCAAACACTCTGGCAGTCTTCTCTGAGAAAGTAAGCCTTGGTGCTAGAGGAAAATACAGCTTGTGTACATTTTCTCCTTTATGGGGATCACATTTACTGAACCTTACACCAGTAGAAGGAGATTTAGAAGAGAAGCTGGAAATGCTCCTTCTATTTATAACAACAGGAACTCCACATCCAGGCATGTCACAGGCAGTGTTCATGTTCTGCACTTGGCACCACAGACAGGACAGGTTCAAGTAAAATATTACCTATTTTGACACTTCAGATATTTTTATTTAGAATAAATAAAAACTATGCAAAGTAATGTACTACCCGAAAATTTTTTTTATTTTTTTTAGAGAATATAAAGGATAATACCAAAGCTGTTTGAGGTACTTTTTACATGGCTATTACTTACACATTAGATGCAATGTTTTGGGATGGCAGCAATGCTGTTACATGTGAATCAACAGCTGAACACCACGGCTGCCTGTTTGCTCTCTCTGAGTACTGACTGTATTTCTTAAAGCCCCAGCTGCTGGAAGCAAGGGATTAAAAAAAAGTAAGCTTAGCTTTAATTCCAAAAAATCTGTGTTCGAGCATTAAAAGGTGCCCTGAATAAAGATTCGGGGACCAGAAGTCACATTAAACAAACTTCCCATTTCATTTCTAGTTTGCACTGGCTTTAAGCCCACTTTGTGATTTTGAAACCTGGATTCATAAATTTCAATCACTGGAGCTTGTAACACCTTGGCCAACATGATGCACGGAAAGTGAAAGTCAAACCTTTTTAGATAAAGTTGTTTTTCCTAGTAATTTCTTAAGTCCCTAAAGAACCTCTAAAATTTAATTTATTTTTATGACTTATGATGCATATTTACTTTTGCATTTCACTCAACTTGGACAGTGCAAACAGATCAGTCTTTCTGAGTACTGGGGCTACTGTGAACTGCAGAATTTCTGCTTTAAATCTTCAGCACCTGCCTACAGCGAACTTACACACACAGAAAGCAAATTCACGTTTCTCTGTATGTCACTTACTTCCCATTGTATTAAAAGATGCATAAGGAAACTATTGCCAGAAAAACCCTCAGCTACTAACACATACATCTAGGTTGAGGATTAACATAAATAACTTGTGTGCTTCTAACAGATGAGAGGATTATATAGTCTCCTATTGTGTAGGCAGTAAACAATCAACCTGATTTTCTTTTAGCTAAATTTGAGGCTTGAATTATTACTAATGATAAAAGACAGCTGCGTAAGGCAAAATGTGCAGTGATGTCTGAGCACAAAAATGAGAGCAATCCTCAGAAGGCTTTTAAAAATTCAAAGAGGAGCAATAAATACACCTATTTAAGTGAAATAAAAATTTAGATATTTATTAATTTTATAATTATATATATAATTTTGAGATCTCATTTCTCTCCTGCCTTTGATCCAGCTTCTTCTTCTATAGACTAAATAGATGAGACTGCTAATGAGACACCTCAGGATGTAAAATTACCTGCAAAATTGTCCTTCTCCCTGGGAGTTTCCCAAGTCCAGCTCAGAGTTACCATTACCATAAGTCATAGAGCGATTCCTGAGCTTGGGATTTGCCTTCTCAGGAGATGCAGAGAGCGATGCTGTTATCTGAGGGAGTGGAAATCAAAGCGTACGAGGTCAGAGGGCAATTTTTATCAGTCTGAAGAGACATCTTTTTTAGCATTGTTTTTAGAGAGATACTGGCTTTCAGTCAGCTAAGGCCTCAGGTTTCTTCTCTGGCTCATGCAGAAAATTTTCCATGCAATTCTCTGAGAAAGGCAAAGTTACAGAGCGTACCTGCTATGAGGCAGGGTGGCTCACACACGCTTCTGATGGCTTGAAAAAAGAATGACTTTAAAATGATGCCTAGGGTTCAATGCAAGCATTGAGAAAAGAGTGAGAGACAGAGATTCACACCTTCTTTTACTGACTTACACAGCGCTATTCGCAAATTCTCAACACACTGTGATGATCCCACCCTTCCAGTATGCCAGCTGATGTTTGCAGAGCTGTCAGATAGAGGAAAAAATTTCAAAAACCCATATAAACTCCTGGCTGCCATGATGCTGTATTTTACAAAGTCACTGCTTTAGAAATGTTGTGACAACAAACTGGCTTCAGTTTTGGCTACCCTATTTCAAAAAAACAATAAAAGGAAGGCGAAAAGTCCCAGAGAGATGCAGCAAAACCAACTAGAGACAAATAAATGTCTGGAAAAAGACAGCCTGAACAGACGGGAATTCCTCTGTCTACACTGGAGAAAAATAACACAGGAAATGATAAAAAACCACTCCATATCAAATAATGAATGACAAATGGAAAAGTGAAGCAGAAACGTCTGTAAATATGTATGAATAGAAGTTATACTGCTGAGTGTGTGTTACAGGTATTCCTCTGTCTTGATTTGTAGAAAAGAAAAATTGCTGTGGTCAAAAGTGAAGCAGATGCTGGCCTTGAGCAGACTGCAGCATGTTTCAGGTTCCAGAGACGCCAGAAGAAACGCTGGTGTGTCAGCCAGGGCAGTGATCATGAAGAGTCTACTTACTGAACCGTTTTTGACGACTTTGGGATTCTTTCCCTTTTCCTCCAACACTTTTTGGCACTGCCCAGTGCCAGAGTGACATCCTGGATGAGATGGGCCAGCCTGGAGCAACAGCTCCGCGTGTTCTGCGTTAGTGTTGCTATTAGCCTCAAATATTATTTCTGTATCTTTTCTCAAACTCTGTCAAGCACCCTCGGGTTTCCATGCTCAAAGTTTGAGCCAAGTGCAGGTTTCCAGAGACCATTTCGCTATACAGCTTTCAAAGCTTCAAGACCAAAACACGACGATCTCCGCCCAGCTGGTATGTCATGAAGAGGCCCCTGTGCTTTGTCACCTGCAGCCAAAGACACCTCCAGAATCAACCAAACCAGAGCAAAATTGTAAACCCAACCATGGATTTGTACGCGAGACCAAAACCTTGCTGAGTCTCCCAGGCTATGGGCTGAAAACAGGGCTGGTCAGTAAGCACCTGTGCTCTGCTCAGTCTTTCCAGTTTGTGCAAAACCATGCAATTCCAGGGTGTCAGACAAATTTAGAAAACAAGACAATGGTCAAACTAGCGGGGGAAGAGTAAGAAAGTGTGGCTGAGGGTCCAATCCATTAAATATGCATTAAGCTAAATTAGCCCCGTAACTAAGGTGAGGGAAGTCAAACTGCATTTTTCTTCCTCAAATTAGAGCCTACCCATGGTGATAAAACTCAGAGCAGGATGAAGACACTGCTGGCCTGCCTCTGCCCCAGTCCCTGCAGGCTGGCACTAGCCATTCCGCCTGCCAGGTCTGCCACAAACACCCACTACTTGTTTACCCTTGCCTTGATGTAGCTCCATGTGCACTTAATGGCCAGCTCTAACTGGAGGGTGAAACACTGCAACAGCAGATTGAAAGGCTGTAACAATAAACATAGGGGCTTAAAAATATGTGTTACGATTTGCACTAATGTGGGTGATTGGGTGTAATATGAAGGCCAGTTCCAAATCAGAGCCACCTAAAAGTCCTGAGATGCCTGGATCAAAGTTCCCAGCTGGAGATTTTTGCAGTAACAAATTCAGAAAGCACAGCCCTGAAGCAGCACCTTCTGAATAACACAATCACCCACCTATTTGGAAAGCAACCAAAGCAACAGCTTTTGTTGTTGTTGGGTTTTTATTTTTTGCCATGTGGTATGGTACTAAGCACTGGGAACAATTTTTTCCCCAAGGAGGGCTCTTGTAATCCCAGGAGACATTTTGGCTGATAGCTTCAAGTGACCAATGACTCTGGCAGCATGGGTTTCTCTGGTGTCCAAGCTGAGACTCCCAAAAGCGAGTTGCTTTTTTGCTGGTGGAGAATGGTGCCTCCCAGAGTGGTCCCCCTCCAAAGGCTAATCGCTTTTGGAAGTGCACACCTTCGTCACCCAAGGTGATTACTCTGAAGGGAAACTGCTGTAAGAACACATTAATGAAACAGGAAGCCATTCGTTCCCATTGAGTGTATGGTGTCTTTCAGGAACAGCACGGCCCTGGGAAACCATACCCAGGTGAGATCACATGCTGGATTTTCCCTCCCAGATAAGAGAGTGAAAACTGTAGTAAACAATGCACACTCTGTATCAGTCTGCTGAACACTGGTATTCCTGGCTTAATGTACCCTAAACCTGTGGCAGACAGCATGAACTACTGAATTCCTTAAGTGACCTTGAAAGGGAATAGCTCACGTATCAAGTAGCAGCCCTACATCTGAGCCTCCTGATAGCGAGGTGTCTAGCAGAGCTTTTTTAAGCATGCTCTTCTGTTGTGTGGGGGTGGAACAAGGTGGTGGAGATGCCGTGACTTCCCTGCTACCTTAGAAGCATGATTACTTTTCCCGAGTCACGTTTTCCCTCCGTCGTGGTCCCATCAGAGCTGACATACTGCCTCCTCTGCTTTCCTCCTTGCTGGGCTCTGCACGCCATTTGCTGTCACAGGGCTGGGCATGCTGTCACTGCTCCACTACCACTCATCTCCACAGGGCAAAGAGATGCTGGTGGAAGATCTGGGGCAGAGACACATCATTACCTGTGCATTTGCCAGCTGTTACATCTGTTTCGTTGAAGACCACAGTGCAATGGTGAACCAAGGACAGGAAGTAAAAAAGTGATGTTTCTTGTGGGAGCAGCCTAGCTAAGAAAGAATCTCCCTATGCCTCTCTCCCTCCTTCCCTCTCTTTGCCCCCCCCTTCCCCACCTCTTCCTCCCTCCCTCCTACAAAAACCAGACTAGATACAATATAAAGCCTCAGTCTTGTCTAGCCCATAACATTCCTGATGCATACAGCATCCTCAAAACCTCCTCAGGTAAGACATTCTTCCTAGCTCATGCTATTTAAGTTAGCAATCAATGAACATAAACCAACTCAGAACTTAACTGGGCATACCAATTCGGCACTTAGCAGGGGGACTGGGATAACACAGATGGGACACAGCTAATGCCACTGCCACCAGGTATGTGCCCAGAACAGTGGGTACTGAGGGAATAGTGGGGACTTGAGAGCCTGCTGCAAGCTGAACTCACATACCCAAGGTCTCCTGCTTCAAAGTGCATTTGTTTGAGGGCATGCAGTGCTTGGTGGGCTGGTGGTGGAAGTAAAACAGAAGGAGCGATGAGACCACCAGGTAAAAGAGCTCTGACACAGCTATGGGCTACAGATACTGAGGGATTTTGTTCATTCATTAATTTTCCTTTATTCTGCTTTGCCACAGAAGCCACGTAAGCATCCCATCTAAGAAGGCACACTTGTGAAGCAGCGCTACCTTAAAAACAGTAGAAGGATAAAAAAGAACTTTTGAAGCTTATCCTATGTCTTTTTTTTCCTCACTTCCACTAGGAACTACTTTTCTGGAGCAGGAAGATGCATCTTTTATTTTCTAAGGAAGATTATTTGAAAAGTGAATTTAAATACAGAGAGCCAATCTAGAGTTGCAGGAAGGCACCCCAGAGTATCATCTAACTGTAAAAACTAAGAATGGAATAGTCATCTAAATCCATCCCGCTGCCGATGCCGAATAGCTCCCTACAGGATATTTACAAGTTTTTAGTGCCTTGGCCTTGTGCCTCAGGTGCACCAGAGGCCAATAAAACATCCCTTGTCATAGCTTAATGCTGTAAGAATTAATTTATCACTAATTATTTCCTCTTTTAAAACCCTGCTCTTTGGATAGGTATGACATAATTCTTAAGAATCGCACTAGTTAAAGAGCAGGACAGCATCCCCTCCAGCTTCCTGCTCATGAAGTCCAGCTCTTCAAATGTTTTCCTTTCCCCAGTTTAATTTCAGCTCTTGCAGCTGATGAGGGGCTAAAACCATTGATCACAGGGATGCTGGGGGGAACGGCTCAAGTCTTCTCGCTGTTTCTGCTTGAGCATCTTCCAACTGAGGGCCTGCTGGAGGCTTGGAACGGCTTTTTCTTGGTAGTGGTGCCACCCAGGCACCACCACCCTTAGAAAAGGGTGCAGCTCTTCGGATTTAATCATGAAGCTAAGTCTGAATTCTGACAAAGCGAGGCCTGACAAAGAAACTGTGAAGTTTTGACTTAGTTGACTTAGCCTAAGGAAATATGATTTCACTTTAAATAAGTCTCTCTCTGTCTCTCTTGCATACACACAATCCCAACGTAAGTGATTTCATCTTTCATAGTTGAAGGTCAGCCATTCCAACACCGTATTTTTTCCACAGCGAGTCACAGTTTCTGCTCTCCTGGCAGATCTGCACAATCGACCTTCTAAATAAACCACAAAAACAAGGCAATCTGAAGTTATTGGACGCTTTTATTTTAATGTAGCACCCAGCTCTGTATCACATACATTTTCCAAAATTAGATGGGCATAGTATAGAACACTATACATTTTGCAGCTTACCACATGGACAGTCTGCAGCTGTGAAAACAAATTGCTTAAATCTGGCTATCTACTTTATAAGTTAAAATCCAAATATATAATAGCCTCAGGGTATTTTTTTATTAACAATGATCATGGCTTGCAATACATTTTTTTATATAAAAAATCAGTAACAGAATAAAACATAATGCATATGTTCATAGCACATTATCAGAGATAACTGAAAAAAACTTCAAAATACATCATCTCTTCTCAAAGGTACTACATCACGTAGATTTTTTTTTTTTCCTGAAAAAATACTTTTACTCTTTAGTCAATAAAATATGTGGCTTCAAGAGGGCCTCTCTTCCTTCTTTTAGAACTCTGTGTATTTTCTTGTCAAGGACTATGTGTGCTGAAGGCCAAAGGGCTGATGGTGCTGGAAAATGGACACTTCTCATTCCCTGGCTAGCAACTTTTACAGGCTCCCTTTCTGCTGATCTGAAAGCTCAGCCAGTAGGAAAGCAGCTTAAACACCACCAAACAGTGATTTTCTTATCATGCCCATCATAAATGCTTCCTGTAAAGGGTTCCAAGTCCCAACTCTCCCTTTGAGATTGTTTTATTCTGCGAGTAATCAACCATGGTTAACTGCTGGTTAACCCTGGCAGTGTCAATCTGGAACTGTCTGGATGATAGCCAAAAAAGTACCTCACCCAGTGTGGATACAGAATTCTCAACAGCAAAACTACTGCCACGCTCACGTAAAAACAGTTTGGAGAAAATATTTTGAGTTAAAAAGGATATTCACCAACTTACCAATAACAGGGCTGAATCCACTAATCACTGACATTTTTGGTACATCGACAAAACCTTCTGCAAGAGAGAACTGAAAACTGCCTGGAAAAAGGTGATAATGTTTCCACTGCATCCTAGCATAAATTTTATAACTGGGAGAAGGTCATTGATCATGAAGGATTAATGTTTGTTCATATGCAATTTGTTTCTGAAATGGAAACTGTTCACCTTGCTTAATTACCAGGTCATTATTTATATTTAAAGGCTCATATAAAAATGGCTTGATCTACAAAGGCTATCAGTCACTACACTTAGCTGGACATTTTCCTTTTTTTCACCACTGAACTACCATGTATTGAAACAAATATTTCATAGAAAGGTATCAGGTGATATGAACATTAATAGATCCATAAAGAAAAGCATGATCAAAAGGAAGACACGCCAGTGCACACACACACACACACACACAGAGGAAGATCCTTATCTGCTCCGCCTAGTCTTGTCCTGCAGATAAAAATATTTAATTGTCCAAAACAGAATAGCTGCGTGAAACTGAAGATTCAGAAAGGGGCACTTGGTTCATGATCTGCACATCCTTTCAGATGCTAGGAAGCTGTGCTCCAGCTCCTGTTCCCAGTTATCTTTTCTTGCTAGGCATGTTCTGCTCTGCATAAATACCTACAGAAACCATGAACTGAGAAGAGTGAGACCTCATGCATGGGAAGCTGCTCTCATTCCTTGGTCGGGCCATAAGCTGGGACAGGCAGGTCCTAGTTGCTCTTCTGGATCAGGCACATCAGAAGCTTAAAGTTGATCACTCTCCTGTAGCTCCAGAAAGTGACCTGAACATTGAGCAAACTGCTTGTGAAGTCTCCCTTTCTGAACAGGTGGCCTGTCTTTGTTCTAGGAGCATCTCCCATCCAAACTTTCAGACAGTAAAGGTTTCTGCAAGAAATTCTGACTTCTCTGTATCCACATTTTTTGAGAAAAGTGCACACACAGGATTTAGATGCAAATTTTGACCAGCCAGGTCAAAATAGTAGCCATGCTAATAGTAGCCATGAAAGTGGCTGCATGGAGCAACTGCTGGAAGCCCTGTCTATAGCTTTATGATGCCTTCTCCTCTCCCTCTCAAAATGCTAACAGCCCCCAAAAATCAGAGACACTTTTTCATTTTGCATGGGCTATCATGAATGCTTAAGTACTGAGACATACAGAAGAATAACTTCCTGCATCATATGTATAACACACTGACATTTCTCCCTGAATATTTCTCTTTACTCTCTATGTGAAGTAGTGTACCACCATTGTAGCCAAAATTTCACCAGAATACAAATCAGCTCACACTCTAGGTCTTGAAGTCCAGTGAGGCATTTGATTGCATCCCTAAAAATGCAGAGATGGTTAGATTTTAAATTTATTAAGTCCAGTTGTAGAGTAACAACTGAGTAAATATTTCATTGTTGGTTAATCAAGTATCCTAATTTCCAGTGAATAAAAAAACCCCTTGTGTTTTAGAAGGGAGACATTTGAAAAAGATATTCAAAGCAGACTTTTCCACTCTTCCTTTGGACAGCATCTAGTCCATGAATAACCCAAGTGAAATAAATGGGGGATTATTCTAGAGGAAGCTGCTATCAAACATGAAAAAGTCCTCTACTGTGTTTGTAATCATTGAAAAGATTTCCTTAAAAAAATCACCCATAATATAAAAAACAAATGTGTTATATGATTATTTCCTATCGAATAGTAAGGGGCTTATTAACTAAATAACAATTTAAGAACTAAAATGCAAACAAAGAGCGAGCACTTAACCTCACTAAAATCTTAGGAATGACTCATGAAATAAATGATGATAACTTCTGAACAATACTACTACAGCACGAGGGCAGCGACTGTTCTGCAGCTTCCTGGAAAAGTCTGCAGTACTCGTGTTTTGTCACTGACAGCAATGGCCATCTGACCCGAGCTATACAACAGTTACACAAAAGAAGTCCCAAATGCAGAGAAATGGTTGTTGCTTGTTGACACAGTGATATTTAGTAGAATCGAAACCAACACATTACAAAAACAGATTTTCAGTAACAACTCTGCAAATGCTTATTTTCACCTTCAGACTTCTGGATCCATGTCCCACATCCATAAACCTTTCAGCAGAAGTAGGCTGTTTCCTCATCTCTTCAAACATTTCCACTGATGTCTTTCTTATCTCTCAACAAAAGGTTTGGCTGCTCGTGTGTCCTCTGACACCCCACCGCAGCCGTTTCACGAAACACCCCGCAGGGAGGCTACCCAGCTGCTTCAAATCTGCTTCTCCTCCCTCAGCCCTAGGGCCACCCTATAGCTACAGAGAGAAAGCATCACACCAACAACAGTAAAAAACTGCCGCACCGTTTCCGCAAGGCAAACATGTACACTTAAACTAGGTCAGTGAACAACAGGATACGAAACACGCGCAGCATCATGTTTAAGATGGATAACAGGTAGGTGATGTTCCCTTGCAGTGAAGCACTCAACACATCCATGAAGGGAGAAGGGCTGACATTGTTATGTCTAAAATTGCCCAATACAAGAGCATTGGCCCAAGAAATAAAGCAACATCAGTTAGCCAGCTTCCATTCTGAGAACTGAGACTGAAGCCAGCGACCACTGCATCCATGGAAAAAATTCCCATGGAATTCAGTTGGCCCTGGATCACATCCAGGTAAAAAATTAATCTTTGCTTCTTCATGTAGAAAATAGAAGGGCATTAGCAGCTTCATCCTATCAGTAGCATCTTCAGTGAGGTGCAAAGGAATCCTAACCAAAGACTGTTGTAGGGGACAATTATTTCCATCACAAATTTTATAACCTCAAAAATAGTACTTTTGCTATCTTTCTTCTTTTGCAAATATGGTTCTTGTACACATCTTTAAAACAAATCAGCAGCTACTAAGACAACAAAGCAGACTAACACAAATGTTCATAGAACAGCTTTTATAAAAATGCCCTGAATGCATTTTTAACCTCATTAGAAATACATGGTTGGTTAAAAAAAAAAAAAAAGCAAGCTATAAACCAGTGATCTCAAACATGCTAAAAGTACACAGAGACGCTGGCAGTTGCGAGCAAGTGATCAAACACTGGTGATAGGAAACAGTTATAGCTCCAAAAACAGATCTTTTTCGTAATTTCCAAGATAATTAAATTTTAGCATTTTTTACTGTTCTCTCACATGATCTGACCTGATAAAATATGAGTTCTCTAACATTAAAATACATCCATGATTGCATAAGAAACAGTGCTAAGAAAATAATTATCTGACATGTGATTGCGGATAAAGACTCTGTACGCCTAGTGAGTTTTATTCCTGTAGTACATTAAACCCACAGGTACTCTACCATGATACAATCCTACAGGAATCAGTAACATCTAGAAATTCAGCTCGGAGGACAAGTTTTAAATTTAAGCAAGAATTCAGGAATGCTGTACCTTTTAATGATCAGGGCAGGAGGTGGTGCCAGAACACTTTTAAGTCAGGACTTATTTACAGAAGTAAAATAATCTCAGGTTGGTTGTTTCAGTGGCAAACTGCATTTACACATTAGGCTGGGAAGAGGGAGGAAAGAAGGCGAAGCATCCCTCCACTCGGAAATATCCGGCTGTCAGATATTAGTTCTCTGTACCTTCTTCACCTGCAAAGGCAAATGTGCGCAGCGGGATGAAAGGAGACCGGACAACTTGGTCCTTCCCATTGACCCATTGACACCACCTTGGCAGAAGCTCTGCCCAGCTGTGCTGTGCTCCTCTCCTTGCAAGGCCGTCGGGACACAAGCTCTGCTCTTGCTGCTGCATGGTCCATGCGAGAGGTCACAAGACGGTGACGGGACGTAGCTGCTCCAGCTGCGTTTCCAAGGCAATTCGTTCCTTGTGAACCTCCTGCAGGAGACAGAGAGATGTGCTGTAACTTTTGTGATGCTCGCACGCACCACCCTGCTCCCGTGAAGAGCAGCCAGGCAAACCACTGGCATTAACTGAAGGCTCAGGGCTCTGCTGTTTAAGTAACACTGCTGGCCTCAAAACACTGCACCAATGCCACACAACCACCCTGCACAGCCATATACTGTCTCCTCCTTACTGTGGGGCAATACAGAGTCTCAATCAATTGCTTGGGTGATCACAGAGAGGTGCAGTCACCCACTGGCCACTGGAATGGCTTGGGATGCAGTAACACTGGCCACATCTGGCCATTTTTACCAAAGAAAATCAGGTTATTTTGAAATCACGTTTTCCTCCAAACTGTTTGGGGTTTTTTTAGAATTTTTGATTGACACAACCAACTTCTTTCATTCTGGAAACGAATTAGCCTTTCTAGGACAGCACATGCTTTGCTACCTGCCTCTCTGGCAGCTGCACCAGGAAGATCAACAGTCTTGATCGGAAACTAGCTGTGAAATCTTTGGGGATCAGTGATTTTGGGAAAGCCTCTCCTTGTCTTGAGGATGCCCCTGTGCTGAGGGTACCCGGCTCTCGCTGACCTCCCATCAAAGGGCTCCCTGGTCAGTGTGGGAGTCGGGCTGACCTGTGATTCCTCCATGTTTTGGTACCCCATTTGGGCAGGCTCACAGCCCAGCCTGGGAGCACCTGGACACTCCTTACACCTCAGTGCAAGCTGTGTCTGAGGGGTACCCATCAAGTCTTCTGGTCCCCATAAAGGTCCTGTTCCATCAGAAAGCTTCCAGGCAGCCATGTGACTTGAAGGACAAGTTCAGTTTTCTGCTCTTCTGTGAACTCAGACAAATCTCTCTGTCTTTACGTGCTTCCTTCACCCTACCGTAAACAGCACTGGCCTGTTTTGTCACAGCTGGGGGGTTTGAGCATGCTGAAGAAGCATGGAAGCAGGTAAGACCTGAACCAAGGAATGATGGCAATGTGCTGTCATTCAAAGCTTTCATCTCCATGCTTATTTCAATCACTGTCCTGTATTTTGCTATTTTGTACAAATTATCCGCCTTGCATTTCTCTTGGGACATCCTTGAAAACCAGTTAAGAATTATGTTAAAACAAAGCTGAACATGGAATCAAACTTTCATCTTGACTGAATCAAAAGATGTGACTGGGGGTTCACCTCTGTTTCCAGACAAGCGTGTTCATAATATGCAAGGAAGAAAAAGTTGTAGCAGATATAAAAATAAAGTCTGTACTACCTTGGGCCTGATAAAACCAGAAAAACCAGACTGATACTTATTAGAAAACAGCCCCTTAAGAACTTGCTAAAACACAAGTCAACAGACATTAGAAATTAGTGTTAGATGTTCACATAAAGCATGGTTTAGCCAGTCCATGCATACCAAATGCCTGACTCCAGGAGACAGTTATGTATCACAACTGATCAGAAGACAAGAAAGTTACGATTGATTTGCTGTTCTGCACTGAGTGACAACATCACATTATCCAAACTTTTCAGAAAGACAAAGTTCATCCTTTAGACTTACTCTAACTGCCAGTGGAGCTGTAGGCCCATAGGTTGTAACTTCTCCCAGAAAGCCTCAACCTATTCACACATTCAGTATAGTTATTCCTTTCCAGAAAGCAGGAAATAAAGCAGTTGGTCTCATCTGAGAATATGAACACAATTCTGTGCTGGAGGTAACATGCAACTGTTTGCAAGGAGCTTTGTCACCGATTTTCAATGCATTCTTTACCTTCAGCTGCTGCTGAAGCTCACTGTTCAACCTGGCGAGCACAGCATTGGCTTCTTTGTTTTTTCGTATAGCGGTCTGAATAGCCCTTTTCTGCTTGGAAGACTGTCTGCCAGACAGATAAATACAAAACATTTAATTTAAGAGTCTCAACAGTGGCTGATGCCAGAAGACCAGCCATCCATTTTGCACACAGTGGATTACACTTCAAAGACAAGGTACAAACTACACATTTAAGAGAAGAAAAATGTAACACTGAAATGAGATGGCTGAATCAGGTAGACTATTTGAAAGTAAAACGGTCACACTTGTTAACCTGAATGACAGAAACATTTTACGCTGTTTCAATTATTTCAAAATCACTGCATTCTGATACAGCTTAAGAATAATCCCTGCATAGCTGTGCTTATTGCAGCATCTTTGCTTTAGCTGTTTTCAGACACTTGTAAGGTTTAAAGACGGTTAACAGAACATTCAAAAGCCATTCTATGTGTAAAGAAGGGCCATCTGCATGAAAATACTGTCACAGATTTTTGGGGGGCACTGCTGATTCTGATATTGCTTTACTTCAAAAAATAACCTTTCTTCCATTCAAAGCAGTCATTTCTAGCAAAACCATCTGATGTCACAAACAGCAACAGGTTGATGACTTACGAATTTTCCTCATCTCTTTTGCTGCTTAAATGCAAGATTTCTCTCCTATTACTCTATATTACTATATACTATTTACTATATTACTATTACTATATATTACTCTATAGCCCATGGTAACTGATTTGGAGGAAATTACAGTTAGGCAGACAGGTACCAAAAGAGACAGCTCTATACATAAGGACCAACATATTCCAAGAAACAGAGGTAACAACAGAAAAAAGGGGAAAAAATACAAAAAATACTGGCTGAATATCCAAGCCCTTTTCCAAACAAATTATTTTAAAGTTTTACATGAGGCACCAAGAGCTCTTCAATGACAAATCTGAGCTAAAACAGGTGTCCTTTTTAAATAAGGTCCATAGTGGTACACAATCCCTATTAGCTTTTTTCTCTGAACAGAGCTGATAGCACTGATCTTTGCAACAGGATCTGTTTCCCAGCACAGGCAGGTCTTTGTGCTGTTATCTTCCAGTGAACTGTTGGTTTTCTGCTTCACCATTTTGCCTCCAACTACTCTCCATAGGCTATAAAGCAGTAATGATAGGAAAAAATAAAAAACAGGGCGATATACCTCCGTGGTCATTTAAACATGTTATGAAAGATATAGACAAGACAGGATTAAGCTGTGATGCTAACAAATGTGGTTATCTTTCTTTGAACCGCTGTGGAATATGCACTCCCAAAGCACAAAATAGCATTTCTAGGGCATCCTAGGAGTCTTATTACTTATGCTAATCTCCAATTACGCAGCACAGATTCAGTCTACTGATAAAGAGTTTGCCAAGAACCGCTCAACTGATTTGGGCAGCTTGGTTTTGTTTCAGACTGAACCAGAAGTCTTTGCAAGGCTTTAAGTGAAGGTGAGCTATGTTTGCACAGTTTCGGTTGAAGGAGATGTATAGACCCAACAGGGTTTCAAATGCCTTAGCTTATCACTTTTATAGCCCCTTCTTCACTGCTATTAAATAAATATATAGTGAAAACCCTACAAGTCCTTGCTGCTGACAGCTTCCTTCAATGGCTATATTTATAAAACCAAACAACACATGCTGGGGTTTGGCAATTATCAGATTATCACAAGTGGTCTATGGTTCAGCTCATACCACTGGTGAGCTCATTTCCAACCTGCTTTGTGATGAAGAAATATTAGAAGGATATGACCAATATCAAGCATTTCATAAGTCAGTTTCCTAGGCATTTATCTGGTTGTATCTGTCCACACAAATGAGTACAATTCCAGAAGATATGTGCAAGGCAAAAACACACACTCACAGAGCTAAAAGGAGTGGTGTTAGAGATGCTGGCTGAACAGCTAGGCTTGCTCTTCAAACATGTCTACCAGATACAGAGCTAGGACACCTTTGAAGAGGCTATCCATCAAATATAATCAACTTATACAGTGATTACAGACTCAGTTTGCATTTGAGAAGACAGATGTAGATTTCAGAGACCTGTATCTCGTGAAGCATTCTCAAAACCAGAACTATTAAGCACAAAACTATGCAAAGAGCAAACACTGCCACATCAAATCTCATGGTGCAGTTTAGAGTGCTTGGTACAGGTTTTTACTTTTGGACTGGGAGGTGAGGCTTGACTGCTGGCAGGGATGAAGTCACATTTATAGTTGGAGAATGCTCAGGGGTCTCCAGCCCCTGTGTCTCTGTCCGGAGCTTCCTGCGGGTGGGTTTGAAGGGTGGCTGAGCAAGAACAACCTCCTGCAAGGGAGAAGCACAGCAAGATTAAGTCAGGCCATGTGTGTCCCATCATTAGACTGTGGAATACTTGTGACACAGAAATTGCTGACAGCTGGCCTAAGATTTTATAATGTAAAATGGTACAGAGCTTAATCCAAATTTCATAATAGCCTCTCAGGTTTCTAACTTTGAAAAAAGGAACAATAACTTCTGCAACCCCTTAACAAATGAAATGATTATACTGGTGTTTTGTCTTCATCTGGACGACAGGCTCTTCAGAACTGGATTGTACAGCTCTGTGCGTATTTGTGGGGGTGGATGGAAGGGTATAAATACAAATATTAGCCCCCACTTGACCCAAAATCATGAGAACCAAAACAAGATTTATTTTTAATTATGTTCAGTTGGTAAAAATCAATAATCAATTACTTGTGTCCCAAATTACTACCTCACCCATCTGGCATGTAGTCTCTCCCTTCTCCTCTCCTCTTTCTTACATAAAGCAACAGTGAAAATAGCTTAGAAAGACACATGTATAAAATTATTCATGCAAAATTAAGATGCTGGAAGTGTAGAAAGACAGTTACTTCTCTTGATAAGTTACATTGGAGAGATGAGTCTGGTTTGAAGGCGAAACAAAAAGTCTTGGATTTTTATGCCTTTAATGGTAAGTGTTTTCATTATTTTTAATCAAGACATTCCTTCTTTTGCAATGAGAAGTAGTTTTAATGACTTAAAGCTGTTTTAAATCTGAAACATAAATATATCCTTTTCAGTGTATTTTGTTATTAGATCTCTTTTACAAGGGATATAACTATTACTGCCCCATCTCATGAATCAGAAAGCTAAGACTCAAAAAGATGAAGTGACGTGACAAAGGTTATACATTTAGTGTGACAGTCAAGACCAGAGACCAAATTTTATTATCACTTGAACAGTTCACATTTTACTGCACCAGACTATCTTCCTGTGTTTTGGTCAAATGTTGATATCATTATTAAAAAAAAAAAAAAAAAAAGAGGAAACATTTAATGACACAGCAATCATAAGAGAAAAAAACATTGTAGTAAGCAGTCTGACTCAACAGAGGAGACTACTATGCACGATACAAAATGAAATCAACATAAGACGATCAATAATTAGTATTAGAAGGATTATAATTACTAGAGGAATTAGAATTATAAGGAAACAAGGTATTTCAACATTAAAAATGAGTTCTGCCATTGCTAAAAAAAATAAAATCTAAAAATATTATGATATCTTTCGATCAGGACATCAGCATGGATCTCAGATAATACTGTGTTCTGAAATCCTATGCATATGAGCAGTTCCCTGCAAATGCACGACATAAGGTAAGTGAGGAACTTGCGTATGCCTTCTATAACCATAAACTGGTGGGATGCCAAATGCACAATCCCAGCCTACCTTGAACTGCCAAAAACCTACCAAATCCATAGGATATACCCCTCTTCCATTTCAAATGCAATACTGGAAGAAACAATCAAATACCTAAAAGCAGAGCCCTCCACAGGGGCTCTGTGTCTGGCTGCTCTTGCACCAGACCATGGAAGGTGGGTCAGCACTGCCCAACAGCCTGCTTCCTGCACCCCACAGCCTGGGCTTGTCTGTATTTTAGGGACCCAGGGGGGACAAGAGCGAGCATGAAGTAGGTGGACCACAAGGATTTCATTTCCCCCACAGAGCTGCAAAGCAGAGTAAGGAAGAAGCAGGGCTAGGCTAGCAGTAGCATGCAGTGAGCACAAGCGGAGTGAGGGTACTGCTCTGAAAGCCCTATCACATGTAGGAATGATGCCAGACATTTGTCTGTGCCCTCCATTAGGGTAAAAAATGTGATGATGCTCCCTGGGCAAGGTACACACCAGGTACAGCACCTACCAACAGTTCTTGGATAGGCTGAGCAAAGGCATAGTAGGTGCTCCCTGGCTTCAGGAGGGGCCGGAGAGGGTAGGATCAGCATATCTGCAGTTGCCACCTATCAAAAACCTCTGCTGGCTGGGGCTGAAGGAAGGAGGTGGTGGGAACATGGCCAGCAGTGAGGAAAGGCTCACAGCCGCTGCAAAGGCCACTCCATCCCTAAGTAAGGCCCTGTGAAGAGTGCCATCACAATTTCAGTGTTTACTTTCTACAAATGATACAAAAACCTACTAGTACTGCATATATTGAGCAGATCTGTTCCAGACTATGTACATTTTAGTAGCAGATTCTGACCTCTAGCAAACAGGTGTGTTTCCATCAAAACTCAGTCCTCAATAACTGGAAGCAAGAAGCGTGTCCCAATTTGGAAGAATTACAGAGAGACAGGGGTCAAGTACAATCAAACTCTTTTTTGTCTTCCCTAAGGCTCCACAAGCCCCTATTGATTTTAAACAAATGGCAAGCTGCCTCTCTTAAAGCACGCGCATCGATGTGTATGTACTAAGAGCTTTCTTAATGATTTATCTGAGCTGATGTCACACGCGATCCGAGTTCTCTCTAGAGTCTTGACCTCCAGAGAAGGTAAACATATGAAAATGTAACCCTAACCCTCCATTTAATTGCTTTAAAACTTAAAACAACCACATTTGTTGATGAAGGCAAATCACTCCACAATGGTACAACATGTGCAGGTCTCACCTTTTTTGCTGAACTGTTTTCTTCTGCCTGCGACGGGGGTCTATTCAACTGAGGATGTAATTCAACCTCAGATACTTGCTCTGTCTGCAACAACAAATCAGTCATTGCTACACCCAGAAAGCGACGAGCAGTCACATACAATAAAGTCAATGAAAGGAAACGTTATACACAAAAGGAAAGTTTCTTTAACAATTCAACAATAGGGGAAATTGAGATCTAGGGTGACAGCTGAATGGATGACATATGTTTTGCAGATTTTTGATGAAACTGTTTTCTTGCATTTTACTGTGCTAGGAAAACTAGAGAAAAGGTTTTCTGTGAAGTGTTAGGAACCATGTCTCTGAATGCAAATGACCTAGTACCCACAATTTCTTCTGGAGTTACCTCTACAGCCTAAATACTCAGAGAAAGACTAAGGGCAGTGGAAGGGCTGGATAAAAGCTAGAGAGATATTGGTTGTGCCCTGTCACCTTATCATCTCCTGAAACTGTTGAAAATTCATCAGAGTAAGCCTCCATCTTTGAAGTTTGCAAGGTTGGAGCGAGAAAGTCTGAATTATACAAGAAATTCCACCAAAGTTACTAAAAACACAGTCATAAAAGAAGTCAAATAAATCTTCCCTCCATGTTTCAAACAGAAATGAAGCCAAACACTCAGTACACAGGTTTGTGCTTTGGCAGAACAATGCCCTCTCCCCAGCATATCTGACCAAGCAGCAAGTTAAAACAGAGGGGTTTTTGCTTCGTCTCTCCCGAAACCTGCCAGAATCTTTTGAGCTGCTTCACCAGGACAGGGCACAGCACAACAGCTCAGGGAGGGCAGCAGGATTTGAAGCTGCCTTTCCCCAGGCACGCTGCAGCAAACATGGTATAAACACACTGCGGCTGTTTTCTGTCCAGGAGGTATGGGCTGGCTTTCCGAGATAGAGAAGGCAGGTAGGAGTGGGAGGCTGAGGGCACTTGGCACTGGCAGACCGCCTCTTCTCATCTTTCCTAACTTCTGCTAAGTTGAAGCCACACTGACAACGGCTCCCAGGCAGAAGAGGCAGCCTGCCATCCTGGCTCTCTCCTCAAAAAGAACTTGTTTCTACACAGGTGAAAGACTGTTTAAAATCAAGCTCAAAGCAAACCTCAGACTTTAAAGGGGCCAGGATTTTAGCTTACAGGCTGAGAGAGTTGGGCTTGTTCAGCCTGGAGAAAAGAAGTCCCTGGGGGAGACCTCATAGCAGCCTTCCAGTACCTGAAGAGGCCTACAGGAAAGCTGAAGAGGGACTTTTTACATGGGCACATACTGACAGATTGAGGGGTAATGGTTTCAAACTGAAAGAGAGGAGATTTAGATGAGATATTAGGAATAAATTCTTTCCTGTGAGGGTGGTGAGACACTGGCACAGGGTGCCCAGAGAAGCTGTGGCTGCCCCCTCCCTGGCAGTGTTCAAGGCCAGGTTGGATGGGGCTTGGAGCAACCTGGTCTGGTGGGAGGTGTCCCTGCCCACGGCAGGGGGATTGAAAATAGGTGATCTTTAAGGTCCCTTCCAACCTAAACCATTCTGTGATTCTATGATAATAATAATAATAATAACAACCTGTCACACCTGAAGAACCTAACTCACTGTTGCCAAGGGGTTTCTGCACAGGACCATGAAGCAGTCACAAGTTTCCCAGTGCTTAACTGCAAGTTAAACAAAAATGACAGAAAGCACAGAATTGGAAGGATTACCACCTCCATTTCTTCCATAACACACACACAGTAAGCTGTACAGAGAGCTGCAGGGGAAAAGCAGTTCTGTCAGGTTACTGCTGTTTTCCAAACGTAGGGTGTCAAACATGCACAAAAGAGGGAGATTTGGGATCTTTTTTTAAAGTGCAAGAGAAATTCCTCAGGAGAGGAGGAAAAGGTGTTTTGGTTGACAAAATTTTCGCCCCCCCTCTTCCAGGTATGCTACATCTGTAGTGTTACTGGTGGTTAAAAAAATCCCAAACCATCAAAACAAACCTACTCTATAATTTCCCAGTATTATTTGAATATTAATATCTTAAATATTTGGATTTCAATAACTATTGGATACTAACACTTTAATTCTGGAAATCTTTTCATGGGTTGAAGTGCTTCTTCTATAACTGTAGATTTCTGATACAAGTAAGAGGGTGAAATGGAAAAAGCAATCTTTTTTCTGTCCACAGAAATCAAAGACCTTTAAAAGTTTATTTAATGCAACAGACCATTTCTTTATCAGCAAGCTGAATAGCCCATAACCTCCCTGATTTCTACAACCACTTTTTTATATATTTGAAAGAAATGAAGGCTCTGAACACTGGTAACAGTAGCCTGGCAATGTCCATGAAGTTTTCATGAATGATTTGGGGATAGTGAAGCTCAAATACCCACACAATAAATTTCAGCCCAAAACACATCACTTTGTCAAATCATTCACTTAGGGACAGCAAGAGTAAACACAGTCTTTCAGAGTGCCACATAATACGTATAT
>VZRW01006191.1:145415-176428 GCA_013398125.1 Aegotheles bennettii | reverse complement strand
CTTCTCCATATCCTGGGTGACTAGATCAGCCATTTCCTTCTAGAGAGGGCCCCATTTTCACTAGTCTTCCTTTTATCACTGATATATCTATAGAAGCTCTTATTGCCCTTGATGTCTCTGGCCAGATTTAATTCTTTCAGGGCTTTAGCTTTCTTGATTTGATCTCTGGTTGTTCAGACAATTTCTCTGTATTCCTCCCAGGCAACCTGCTCTTGCTTCCACCCTCTGCAGGCTTCCTTTTTGTGTTTGATGTTGTCCAGGAGCTCCTTGTTCATCCATGCAAGCCTCCTGGTGTTTTTGCCTGACTTCCTCTTCATTGGGAAGCAGCACTCCTGAGCTTGGAGGAGGTGATCCTTGAATATTAACCAACTTTCTTGGACCTCTTTTCCCTCGAGGGTTTTTTCCCATGGTACTCTACCAAGGAGGTCTCTGAAGAGGCCCGAGTCAGTTCTCCTGAAGTCCAGGGTAGTGAGCTTGCTGTGCACCCTCCTTGCTACCCCAAGGATATTGAACTCCACCATCTCATGTTGGCTGCAATCAAGGCTGCCCTCGAGCTTCATGTTCCCCACCAGCCCCTCCTTGTTGGTGAGAACAAGGTCTAGCACAACAACTCTCCTTGTTGGCTCCTCTATCACTTAAAGAAGGAAGTTATCATCGATGCTAAGAACCTTCTGGAATTCTTGTGCCTTGCTGTGTTCTCCCTCTAACAGATATTGGGGTGATTGAAGTCCATCATGAGGACTTGCAAATGTGAGGCTGCTTCTTTCTGTCCATAAAGAGCCTCATCTGATTGGTCTTCCCAATTGGGCAGCCTGTAGCAGACCTCCACTATAATGTCCCCTGCCTTCCCTTTAATCTTGACCCATAAGTTCTCAATCAGCTCCTCATCTATCCCCAGGTGGAGCTCCATGCACTCCAGCTGGTCACTTACATAGAGGGCAAACACCCACTCTTTATCTCACCTGCCCGTCCTTCCTAACAAGTCTGTATCTTTCCATTCCAACACTTCAGTCATAGGAGTCATCCTGCCAGGTCTCGGTGATGCCAATAAGATCATAACCCTGCAGGTGCATGCACATCTCTAACTCCTCCTGTTTATTCCCCATATTGCATCTGTTTGCTCAGAGGCATTTCAGTTGGGCCCCCAAGAAAGCTGATTTAGTGGCTGGAGTGGCTAGAATTCCTTTGAGGTATTTTTCTAGTGCATCCCTGCTGACTCCTACTACCCCAAGGGTCCAAGACTCATCTCCATAAGACTCTAAATGTGCTGCAGTGCCCAGTACATCTGCAATTAACAGGCCAAGGGCCCTTGTTCACACCTGTCCCTCTAACCTTGGCGTGTCTTCCCCCAGCTTTTCACAGGGAAGCCCGGTATTGTCCCCCTCCCCTTTCAATTCTAGTTTAAAGTCCTGTCAATGAGACCTGCAAGCTCCTGAGCAATCACCCTCTTCCCCCTTTGAGAAGGGCACGTCCCATCTGACACCAGTAAGCCTGGTGCTGTGTAGGTCATCCCATTATCAAAAAACCCAAAGTTGGGGTGGTGACACCAGCCACTGAGCCATGTGTTAATAGACTGGATGCATCGTTTCTTCCTGTGTCTATGCCTACAACAGGAAGGATTGAATAAAAAAATAACCTGTGCCCCAAGTGTCTCTTTGTAAAAGATGATGAATTAGTTACCTGTGGGTCAATCTGACTGGCAACTTATATGGAATTCTGATTTGATACTTTGGTAGGAAATACAGTATAAACAGATTAAACAATCTATGTAAAGATTTTCATCTCAGTGTGAAAAGCACTATGTCCTATTGCAATTGTTTTAATGATTCAGCTTCTCAAACAGCATGTTTTGCATTTCTTGAAGTAAACAACCACTTAAATAAACCTTGATTTGTTTTTTCCCTAAGGTATGTCACATTTCAACCCACAGCCACTCAATAAAAGACGAGAGATGCATTTTCTGGACTTAATTCAATAAATAAACCTAAACCAGTTTGTTTTCTTTGTGTTTCATGTTAACTTAACAGGCTAGTAAATTAATGAACCTGCTTGGAAATCATAGTACTTTCAGGCATGCAACAACAGGGCAAGCATCTGTATTACAACAATTACCAGTGAATTGGTACATCCTTACAGTCATGTTAAGACTGTGTGCCTAGCATTATTTTTCTCTTTTAGTGGAAAACTTAGGTCATGAAATGAAGCAAACCTTTATATTTGTAACAAGAAAAGAAGTGAGAACACAGTGAGCTGTGTGGTGCAGACCAATATGACAGCTGAAAAACAAGTTTGGAAATAGAGGGACAATTTTTCAGTTGGTGCAAATTGACATACTTAAAGTCATTGCCTCAGCTGTAACTGTCAAGCAAGTATGAATGCTTCAGACTTTAACAGAAAGCAAATCATTTTGGGCTAAGATAAACACATACATAAGCCTAAATCTACCCTTTACCTCCCAAACCTCTCTGTCTAAAGTTCAATTTGCTATCCAGCCTGCTGACTTCTCACAGACTTGAGCAACTGGTGTCATCTATCTGGACCTGCACAAAGCATTTGATACTGTCCAGCACAACATCTTTGTCTCTAAATTAGAGAAGCATTGACTTGATGGATGAGCTACTCAGTTGATAAGCTCAACATGAGATGGCAGTGTGCACTTCTAGCCCAGAAAGCCAACAGTGTCCTGCACTGCATCAAAAGAAGTGTGACCACCTGGGCGAGGGAGGTGATTCTCCTCCTCTACTCTTGTGAGACCCTATCTGGAATATTGTGTCCAGTTATGGAGTCCCCAACATAAGAAGGACATGGAGCTGTAAGAGCAAGTCCAGAGAAGGGTCACAAAGATGATCAAGGGGCTGGAGCAGCTCTCCTATGGAGAGAGGCTGAGAGAGTTAGGGTTGTTCGGCCTGCATAAGAGAATACTCCAGGGAGACCTCATAGCAGCCTTCCAGTACCTGAAGGGGCTACAGGAAAGCTGCAGAGGGACCTTTTACAAGGGCATGGAGTAAGAGGACAAGGGAGAATGGGTTCAAACTAAAGGAAAGTAAATTTAGACTGGACATTAGGAAGAAGTTCTTTCCTGTGAGGGTGATGAGACACTGGAACAGGTTTCCCAGGGAGGCTGTGGCTGCCCCCTCCCTGGCAGTGTTGAAGGCCAGATTGGATGGGGCTTTGAGCAACCTGGCCTAGTGGGAGGTGTCCCTGCCTATGGCAGAGGGCTTTGAACTAGATGATCTTTAAGGTCCCTTCCAACCCAAACCAGTCTATGATTTTATTATTCCATGACTTACAGCTGTATTCGAAGTTTTGAGTGATTCAAGATTCAAAAGAAAGAAAGAAAAAAGAAGAAATAAAACATTTTTCTGAGGTATCACAGTCTTCAGAAAATCCTTGGTGCTGTGGACTTCGTATATATCAACAACTGGGCAGACTCCAACAGTGTGAGAGGTTTGATTGCTTCTTTACACATGTAATAGCTTCAAGTCCTTGTCAAGGTTAAGAGTTCTGAAGTGTATGAGAAAAATAAGGTCCAGGGAAAAGAAAGGATTTTGTTTTGGTTTTTGATGAATGCTAGTGACTATTAAGAAATCCCCTAAAAGATTTTGCAGATTAATAAATGAGGACTGAATTTTAAATAAATAGCTGTTTCAGTTACCACAGGAAATATTTCTCAGTTTCTGAAGAGACTATTTCTCTCTGTGACTCCATATGAAGCAAATTTTTTCACCCACAGCCAGACTGCTTTCATTTTAAAGCACAAGAATGTGTGAACACTATACATTTTTTAGATTATAGGGATAGATGGAAACTTCCCCATAGTTTATCAAAGAATCTTAGGAGGCAGTAGTTGTTGTCATTGTCCACAGAGCCTGCCAATCGCCCTGGCATGAAATTACAATTAATGATGTATCACTGGCTTACACAAACGATGTCAAACATATGGGCCATTGCTGCAGCCAAAAGATATGAGCAGCTTGCAGCAAGTATCATATAATACACTGTATTTTTCTGATATATCAGTGTCTTTGCTAGTAAGAAAAAATATTAAATTGCAAACACTTATCTAGTTTTGCTTCAGGGCACTCAATCCTGAACTGTAGAACAGTTGTGAATGTTCATGGTTTTAGAGATGAAGATGAGTAACATTTTTCATCTGTCTTTCTATGTCCATCTATGAACCCAATTTTTAGATAGGTAGGTTTTCCCAATAGGGCATTTAAAACTACCACCATTATCAAGATGTGAGTGTTCATCCACACAAGGCAGGCTTACAAGCACAGAGATTTAGTTTTAATCACTGTTAATGAAAGGAATGACCTGTGGGTGGAAAAATGAATATTATAAAGTGCATTTTAAAAGTACATCCTTTTTCTAAAGAAAGGAAGCAGAATCTTATTAGTATGCATGTTAAATTAATTTTATTTCACACTTTGAAAGGACACGGGAAAAATTCAATTTAACGTTTTTCAATGTAAAATTATACCACAGTATGTGCATATGTATTTTATAACCTATAAATAAGTGATTTGCAAATGGAATGTTCTCTTCCCAGATAATCAAAATGCGCAAGAGTCACAGTGTAACCTACTCTGTAAGCACAGGTTGGAATAATACCAGCAATGACAGTACTACTAATAACATCGCAGCCTATTTGCATCAGATCACAGAGGGACTCCGAGCTTGCCTCTACGGAGGATGATCTGCCTCACAGGAAAGCACCCACATCTGCTTCTGGCTGAAATCCCATGTCACAGTATATCAGAAGAAGGAAACCATGCCTTGAATTCTCCAGCCTCTGAGTCAGATAGCAAGAGGGTAAATTTGGAAGTTTGTTGATTAATTGCTCGAGGCAGGAAGGGATCATGATTTCTTCATTCTTTTTCTGGTTTGTCTGAGCAAGGTAGGCAGCAACATACTATCTATGTTAATTACAACTGCACAACTTAAAGAAAATCTGAAATAATTAATTTAATGGTAGACCAGATTCAATTATCAACAGAAACTATGTCTGAAGTACATCCAGGATTTCACAGATCAACTATGGCAAGTCCTTGGTCTGCAAATCCAGTATCATCAGTTCTGTCAGTCCTAATGAAACTTCTTTGAGAGATAAGAGAGAAATTGAAATGTAAAGATGTTAATTTTCTCACCAACTTGATTGAATTATTTCCCCTGTCTAAGAGATTTATGTTATGAAGACACATCTGTTCTTCATTTCATTCACAATCTACTAGTTGTAGTTGACTTACAGCCAAATTCAAATGGAAGTCTAGTGAACCTAGATAAGTTTAATAATGGTCTATGCCAATTTGTAATTTTAAGTGTTTTCAACATGCCACTTTTACCTCAATGTTCCTACACACTCTTAGCTTTGTAGCCATTTATAGACATACCATGTGACTTTATTTAAGTAAAAGCTAATCATCTCATCTCACTTTAAAGTCAGAGGTTAGAAAAAGGAGTGTTCAGAGGGTGATTCATATCTTCTGGCTCAGGATTATATGAACTGTTCCCTGTTTATACCTTTCTCTCCATTCTCTACAGAGGTTAGACGAAAAAATTTAGACTCCCAAAAATAGCTGCAATAGACTCTCACTTTGTATCTTCTTGAAAATGACCAATACTTTTGTTTCTACAAAGCTAATAGACAACAAACTTGATAAACTCAATAATAATATGAGATTTTCAATGATCCAAAAACAAGAATCTGGATTTGCAATGATGCCTCTCGATTATTAATTGTCAGAAAGCCCCATGTAAGATTGAACTGGTAGGAATATCTGCATACAAAATAAAATACAAGATGCCTTTATAATGTTGATATGCAGTATGTGCATGTGTACTAGTCCATTGTTTGGTAATAGGGAAAAATGCATCTCCATTAACTCAGCTTGCACTGTGTATTTATATTAGCATACTGTCTGTGGCATCATAGTAAAAAGTTAAATTTTGTTTTGCAGTTGGGAGGATCAGGATGCATGTATTTTCAAGGGAGGCAAGGAGAGCAGCACCTATAAATAACAAAGTACTTAGGAATGTGTAGTTTTTGTGCATGTGAGAAGTCTCTTAATTCAGTGGGAACTAAGCTCATGCTTCAGTTATTTGCTGAATTTTGGCCACAGGATCTGGGCAAAATTATGAAAATTTGCTTATCTCCATCAATTGCACAGATCTAGTCCTCTTATCGGTATTTATTATTGTACTCTCTGATGTTTTGGCTAATTTAGTCCCTAATCCAAAACCATATATTTTAATATTATTTGCTTATAGAACATCATGACAGTTTAGATGAAAATTCAGTGTTAACTGAAGATCACAGAATTTAGCAACTAAATAAAGGACTACATAGTAGCTAACTTTCAGGGGCTATGGATGAAAGTTGTTATGGTTTGAAAGGGGCAGACAAAAATCTTATTGGCTTTTGCTGCCAGGACCCAGTGAATGAGGGGTGGAGTTTAGGATCCTGTTGTGAAAGGGGTCTGGGTGTCAGGTGTCAGGTATCAGGTGTCAGTATTCCACCCATTTCCCTGCCAGACTCTATAAAAGCCAGGAGGACTGGGGGCTTCTCTCTCTTGCCCTCGTGGTCTCTCTGGCTTCAGTCTGCTCTCTGCCTCGCTCCTGCACTCCCCTGCCTGCCGCTCGCCACGTGGAACCAGCCTGGAGGAAAGGCCCAGCTTTTGGTTACCAGCTTCGCCACGTGGTTTGCGGCCTCCGACTGCACCGGGTGCTGGGGGTTTTGAACTCTTTTCTTCCCATCGGCTTTGCAGTGAAGGACCTTTCAGCAGCCTGTATCGCCGGTCATCTGAGCTCGGGTTGTATATATTTGTATATATGCATTTTCCCTTTCTCCCCACCTGTTACTATTTCTCCCTGTGCCATTAAATTTGTTATTAGTTTTCCTTTTCCAACCAGAGCCTGTTCTTCCTTACTCCCCTTCTAATTTTCAGGGGGGGAGTGATAGAAACAAAACTCTGTCTGGTTTGTGGCTTGCCCTGGCCGTTTTGCTAAATCAGCACAAAAGTCTATTATATTAAAAGAAAATGGCTCTCCCCTAAGTCTATAAAGTGTGAGACTGTGCATGCTTAAGTTCTTCCTTACAGTGAACATTGCAGCCAGCCTTTTAACCATTTCCAATCTGTTCAGAGAGTCATCTTAAGATCCACGAATGTTAACTCAATAAAGCTAACAACAGTGATAACAGAAAATGTCTTATTCTGAACTGATCAAAAATCTGTTCATATGAAAATTATCTATATTCACATTTGATAATAAGCATAAAGAAGCTCAGTTCAACAATAAACATGGTCTGGTTTTAGGAGAAAAGAATAAAGTGTGCATACTTTTTAAATACATAGCTTGTCTCTACAAACCTTATCTATGGGAGACGGTCTTTTTATCTAACCAAACAATTATTAATCAAATTTCATGTTGGGCACCTAAGGGGAACATGTGCTGCCAAGAGAAATTTATCTCACTTAACTTGAATGTGTTATCATTCTTGCCACTGTCTACAAGGCAGATGTAGGGTGGCTGACTGGACCCTGACAGCTAATTTTTTAAATGCTCAAGTTGGGTGAGATTAATTTCACCAACTGTGTGTAAGTAAAGGAGTACAGATAGAACTTTTGACAACATAAACAAAAAGGCAAAACAGGACTGGGAAGAAAAAGAAAAACAGAAAATATTAAGCTATTTATTTGGCTTATATTCCATATCACTAATGTATTTCATAGAATAATGATATTCTGTATAATAGTGGATAATGTTTCCATATAATTTAGTTGCAAAAGAGGTTCTTCATAACCAGTCATCTGAAAACACCACTCACTTTTTCCTTATTTTTTCAAAGATTCAAAGATCTAAACTAGATTCTGTATTGCTAATGGTCAGCATCACAGAGTACATCATCCCAAATGTAAAAAAAAAACCAAAAAAGGCTTCTCAGCACTGAGGTCCCTGATCTGGCAAAAAAAAAGGTACATGAATGGAATCGTGTGTCTACACCAAACTTCACGGAAGCCACTGGGGGTCTGTGTGGGTTAAAGGCACATGCTTATCATTCACACTCTTTAAGCAGAGTTTTAATAGACTCCCCTTAATAATACCCTTAATGCCCACAATTTTCTTATGGGCAATGTGACCATTAGACAGAGTTCCAGTGTTGTCTGGTTTTCCACAGCTATTAAAATGACAAAATGTTTTATTAAAATGGGATTTACACTGTGGGAGCCGAGTCATAAAATCAACTAGAGACAAATGGAGCTCTAAGACTTTTTATTTGAACATCTTTTGTCTGCTGACTATGGGAAAACTAACATTCATTTTTGTTTAAGCTTACAAAGGGTAAATAAAATAAAAATTATAATTCCATATATTTTACTTATATCTTCAGATGTTATAATTTACTTTTTTTGCCATATACAGAGTCTTGTAAAGTCTTCACAAATTGTATATGAAGAAGACAACCTATCTGCCATAGTAAAGCTGATAAGCCTCAAACAACATGTCTATGTGTTGAAAGATTTTGCAATAATCCTTTACTTTCTCTATATAAAATATTCTAAATGCAAAGTGAATGGTATTTTTTTTTTTGGCTTAGGATTACACAGAAAATTCTTGCAGGTTTTTCGGTCCCTGAGGAGAAAAAGTACATGTTAGGAAATATAATACTTTTTATGAGATACAAAAAAAATAAAAATCAGTGTTTTGAGTAAACAAGAGACTTTGCTTTCTTTTCCTCCTGCAGTCCACGCTTTGTATTCTACCAGTCTGCAGTTATTAACTCTCTGTGTACTGCTCTCCAGCTGAAATGAATTTTAAGTTGATATAAAAGTATCCAATCTTGAGACCTCATTTATTTGTTCTTCTAGTGAGAGACAGATTGCAAATGGTTTTAAATAGGACAAATTCATTAAATGTTGTACTTTAAATTCCCCACTCCCTGATACTATATATGGCCTTATGCATCTGAATGAGGCAAGCATTAAAAGCTTTATTTCCCTTTTTTTTTCCGGTATTATAATAAGTATTTCTGCATAACCTGCGTGAGCTTCATCGTCAAATCACTCCTGGCCAAGCCGTTCAGTCCGGCTAACTGTATTCTGTCTCTAAAATTCAAAGCCTGAAGCAAACTACTTTCTCTCCCATAAATGATTTTCCTTATCAAGAAAACTGCTTGGCTCTGTATTGGGGCCCAGGAACAAATCAACGCACATGCGATGTGGATGTGATTTAGCCCTGGAGCTAAACAGAGAGTGAACCAGCTAAACACTATATTCACACCAAGCCTACTCCCCTCCCTCCTCATTTTGCACCCCTGTAAATGTGCAATGGACATGCAAGTCACTGAATAAATACAGTGAAGCACACTGCCTTGCCCTTGTTGGCGCATCCCTTGCAGTATGCCAGGTTCTGCTCGCTATTGCTGGAGCTCTTATCATGAAGAATAAAAACTATAAATGTCAATATGCTAGCTCAAGAAATTTAGAAACAAACTTGAGCAAATTAAAATATACAGCAGCTAAGAAGGAAGACACATTGAATATCTCTGAGAAACAAGGGGATGAGACACAACAGAATACTGAATACTCAATCACACACGCTGCAGCAGGTTTGACCACAGACTTAGAGGCCAATGGTGCAGTGCATTTAAGAGTTAATAGCTTCTATTGAAAGAAAAATTCAGTACAGAGAGGAAGAGGACAGTAAGACTCTAAGTCCCAAGGCACAAGAATATAAATATAGGAGAGGATACAAATGCTGTTAGCACAGTGATAGTGAACACGTAAGATGAAGAAAGAACGTTATGTGAAAAAGGAACTTATTTTATTCATTTGAAAATATGCACATTCAAATACTTTTTTGCTAAAAACAAGAATATCTGTCATGACTGTTTTTCTTCTATATTTGTTCTTGTTGAAATAGTGGATATATCATTAAAGTTAGTTTGGTTTCTTCGTCAAATCAAAGGGGATTTTTGCTGAACCAGTGAAGTAATATAGATATTTTTACATCAAAAAGATGATTAAAAACAATCCCAAAATGTTATATAAAACCTCAAATAAAAGTTTTCTTTTACTTTTGGCACTCCTTAAACTTCTACTTAACATTTCCTTTTTTTAATTTAGGTCAACTTTCAGACTAACAGTGGGGTTTTTTTAAAAAAAGAAAATCCCTGTAATAGTTCCTAAGGAATAATGTAAAGGAGAGATAACACCAGGTTGGGATTAAAGGAAAAGTATTAGGACGAAGGGCAAGTATTAGTTCTTGCCTCACAGCCAGAACTCTTTGGAGGGGTTAATAGTGAAGCTGACAAGGGAGATCTAGTTGATACAGTCTATTTGTATTTCAAGAAAGCATTAGCAAAAGTCTGTTTCAAAGGCTCTTCAAGAAACCAAGATACAACACGAAGAAAGTGTAGGTCTTTGAAGGGGTAAATAATTGATTAAAAGCTGGAAAACAGAGAGCCATTCTGTCCTTGTTGCTGAGGCAGGACACCACTGGATACCTACAGAGATATGTACTGCAATCCTTGGGCTACTCAGCCTGGAAAAGGGTATGAAAAACAAGGTGACAAAGTTTGCTGATGATCCCAAGTTTACCACGATTGTAAAGATGGTGCATGAATTCTGTGAAGAAATGGTAAAGAACTTTGTGACTGGCAATAAAATGGCAGATGAAATTAAGTAGATTCAAAATGTAGGTAAATGCGAAATGACGCACTGTGGCTTCACATCTACAACACTGGGCTCTGAGCTGTCATCACCACTCCTGAGTGAGACCTCAGGGATGTAAGCATCAGGCTTGTAACCAATTTTGTTAAATACTATTATCCATGACCTTAGTACAAAAAAAAGGAGAATGTGAAATCTGCAGATTTTACACATAAGATCAGTGACAGAGAGGGTGGCAGCAATATCATGTAGGAAGAACTGGTGACCTTGAAGACTGAAGTAATCCAATTGGGACTTAATGACTAAAAGCAAAAAACTGTCATGAACTGGTTGTTAAAAGGGGAAAAATTGATCAGGGATAAATTTAGCTTAGAAAATAAAATACCTAACTATCAAGGGATTAAATCCTGGGGCAGTATTTTAAGCAAGCTAATGGGGGCAAAAAAGTCCAACCAGTCTTGCTACACAGCTTGATCAGTTAATAAACAAGATATATTCCAGAATGATACTCTTGTGAATTAACTACTCAAAGGAACATGGGTAAGATTAATTTCCAAAGTCATCCTTCACTTGCCTTGTTAAAGTGCAAACTAAAATCCAGCATGACAGAAGACAGGAAACTTTCCCAGGCATCTGTGGATGGAAGCAAGATATAAAGTGGAGATATAAGCCAGTCATATAAAGGCCAAACCAGTAATTCAGATGCCTTGCAGAGCCTCACAGAAGCAGAGGCATAACTTAGTGAGACCTGTGTGAAGGGATATACCCCCATGGTCCCATTAAGGGAAGGTTGCAGATACTTACATTGCCCACTGCAGCAGTACCTCCCAGGTGCTCTGTATGAATTGTGGTGGGGATGGGAGCTGAGGGACAATGGGGCTCCTCTGCTTACACTTCTGCTGGTCAGTGCCATCCCATAAATTATGTTGCCACCTGAAAGTATTGCTGTGCTCTAGTGTAGTTTGTGTCTTATCAGAGTTTCTTAGCCCTGGGACAGCACTAAACTGATGGAGTTACATGGCTCCTGCAGAACTGCTGGCTTGTGTCTGGCCAGATCAGTCTTCAGCGAGTAAGCTTGTGTCCGCTCCTGCTCATCCATGTACCCAGGCACACTACCTGTAACTTATGTTTCCTGTGTGCCAAGAAAAGGCCATTGACTCCAGTTACCATTGGGAGAACCAAGGCTATAAGAGGCAAAAAAAGGACACATGAGGCATATGGCCTAAAGTAAATTAAAAATTATTTTCCAAAGTCCCAGGGTGCTAGACTGACCTCCCAAACATGTTTTATTCCCTTTCAGTGAGAGATGCCCCTTCCATATTTCTGAACTAAGAGAATTTCTCCATTTTCTTATGAAAGTACAGTTGCCCTGCTGCAACACTTTTTTGGCGGTGATTTGAGGCACATTTGAGCAGTGTTTCTTCAGGATAACAGGAGATTTGGAAAGGAAGTATTTTGAACTAGTAACTAAGATGAGGCATTATAATCTTGTATCTTCTTTCTATCTGTCAGGTGCAATCTTAAAGGAGAGAGAGATAGAAGAAGAGGGAATCAGGGGACTGCTTTTTAGGGAAATTAAATTATTATCCTGGTATCATTGCAAAGTGTGACTGTAAAGGTTGTACATGGAAAGGTTGTACAAAAATGTTCTTTGTGTTTCCTTTCATTTCAAAATGATCCTGAGGAACATAAATGGTGTTGGCATGATCCTATCTTGTCAGAACTCTTACAATACGTATGTCAGAAAAAAACCCATCTTTTTTAACAAAGAAGTGCAGTAAGAAAGGCCAAAGTAGCTAAATGGTGCTTACATTTGAGTGTAGCCACACACAAAGTTCCTAATATATTTTGTTCATGATAGTTAAAATTCTAAAGAGCCCAACATTTTCACTTTTCTTGTACATTTCTTTCTAGAAATGTAGTAGCTTAAAGGTTTAACAGCAGGAACTAAATATTGATCAAGTCATTTTCCTTAAAGTTTCTAAATAGACATACCAGCTCCTCAAGTTTCATTTTTCACAGTTGATTCTTCATATGTGACATAAAAACTAAATAATATTTTTCACCTGTTTGGCTGCTGTTCATTAGATGCTTCATGTACGTGTGCCATTAGTTCACAGTCAGAGCCCAAGCCGGGACCCATTTTGTCAATAGAGGGCTCCTACTTGAGTAGGCTTTGGATCAGGAGCACTGAATCATGTTAGTGAGGATCATAATTCAAATTATACAACTGAATTTTACATGTTTTTCTAGTACTGTTTATTTCAAAAAATGTTTAATAAGTGCTTATCAGGTTTTTGAGCTTTCAAACAAGGACATGTTTTAATGCCCTAAAATTTAGTTAAATGTAACCAAATCTAATTTAACCAAAGTGATTAATTATTTTGCTTTTATTCCATGAAAACTGACAGATAGAAAATACTAGTTTATGATCTTTTTTTTCCAAAGATTTTTATTTTAAAGTATAAAATATATAAATTTGATGCCAAATTTCTGCTTTCTACTTTTCCAAATGCAGAGCACTGATAAGCTAGCTAGAGAACTTGCAGAAAGACTGGTTGTTACCCCGAGCAGCTCCAGGTTCTGCAGAAAGGCAGTTTGACACTTCTTAGGAACTCCTGGGGACAGACGTCTCCAGTGGCAGACTTCCAGACCTTCTGAGGCTGTAAAAATGCATGCTGATGGATCCCTTATGGTATAGAAAAGCTAATGTTGTCTTTCACAGACTGCAGAAGGAACTGAGCAGAAGGAGCGTGACTGACCTGGACAGCTAAAAGAAGAAACCCTTAAAAAAGAAAGTGTGGAAGAATGAAAAGGCAGCCAGCAGAAGAGAGTGAATGAGGTGCTAGGGGAGGAATTTTCCTGTTCTAGTGCAGTCATTGAGTTCTCTGTGTGGAAACGATACCCACAAATGCACCTGACTGAAATCTACAGCCTTTGAGAAAATACCGGAGACAACTTCTGCTCAGACTATTAAAGCAGAGGAAGTGAATCTTTCCCAAAGGCCAGAAATGAAAGAGAGCTTTTGTAGCAGAAAATCATAGAGATTGTGTGCATATTTATTTCTCAAGACTTTTAGACCAACCATATTACATGTTTCTATCAATCAACCATTTCTCTCCTGTGCATGAGTGATTCTTCCCTTGTATTTTGGGACACTTGCTTATAACAGGTGCTTCAAGTGTCCTTCAAGTCATTCTCCCTGTAAGAGAAACATCGACTGCCTTTTTCAAGCCAAAGGCTTTCTGTCTTGCTATTTCTTCCATTGTGATATATCCTGTATAATTATTTTCTTCCACCTTCTCCCTGTTTCCCTAATATAATGGGTTACATGCCTTTTATTTCTTTCCCATTCCAATTTCTTTCTCCCACCTGCCCAGGGCTCTCCCATTCTCTGCTTCCCCAAGGTTTTATATGGCTTCAGAATTTTTCCACTGGTTCTGCTGTTCTACCCATCTTATTGTTATCTTTGGTTTTTCTCTAGGGCATATATCTTTCATGGTGCCAAGCTCATTTAGGATAATGGCAGAGATGTGATTGGAGGCTGTGTCATGCTGGAGGCTGTTTGTGGATGCCTACAACTCATTCTATTTGTAGGCAATGACAGACAAACAGAGAAATGTCATCACGTGTAAATCTCAAAAAAGAAAGCAGAAGGTATTGCAAGGAAGGAATGAGGCTGTTGACAGAGTAGGTGCCTCTTTAGCTGTGCTTCAAATTCCTCGGCAGAATCTCAGCTCCTTCATCCTCTGAGCTTCACTGGCAGGAACCTTTTCCAATGCTCTTAAATCTGTGATACAAAGGTTACCACACCCTACATGACTCCTTTTATGTTTTCTATTGCTCAGATGATTTTCAATGTTTTGTTCTTGTAATGTGTTTTGTATAGGGTATTAGTCACTATAGCAACCTTAACTGCAATTTGACCAAGAATATAAATGAGAAATGTGTACATTACACAGTTCCATGTTCATTGCCTCCCAGACATTTCACAGGCAGAAGAATCACAGAAGACTTTTTAAGTGATAAAACAAAAGCCATCTATTTATTTACGAAAACAAACTAATTGCAATACAAGTTATCTGAGCCCTGCACTTTTAATGAATGCATCAGACACAATTTGCAAAGGTAACTTATTACAAATTATTAGAATTTTATGTCTGTTAGTGACTCTTCCATAACAGTGACTCAGAACAATGCACATTTTATATCAAACAAGGTAAAATAGCACAGTTCAGACTCATACCACAATTAATAGAAAGAATAGATTAAAATTCTACAAAAGAGACAGAAAAGGTTTTGTATTGTTCACAGAAGCCCAAAATATGAACTTGGGAAAAAATCCCCAAGATCTAAGGAATGTGATAAAGTACAAATTATTAGCAGCCAGTACAATAATTGGTGAATCTGGATTCTTAACAAAGTCTAACTGATATCACTGTAAATCAGAATGGATCCATGGAAGTCAATGGTAGCAAATTATAGTAAAATTTCTGCTGTGAGAAAAGCAGTAGCACAGGTCACACCTGCTGTAAAAGCATATCGCAATAGGGTCTTATCTGGGGCAGAAGTCTTCACTCTCTCATTATAAAATCATGACCTAGTTCTATCAGGCAATGGTTTTAAACTGGAGCATAGGAGGTTCCATGTAAATATCAGGAAAAACTTTTTCACTGTGAGAGTGACAGAGCACTGGAACAGGCTGCCCAGGGAGGTTGTGGAGTCTCCTTCACTGGAGATATTCAAAACCCGCCTGGATGCATTCCTGTGCGATGTACTCTAGGTGACCCTGCTCTGGCAGGGGGGGTGGACTAGATGATCTTTCGAGGTCCCTTCCATCCCCTTAGATTCTGTGATTCTGTGATCAGTGACAATTTTGAGGTGGTACATCTTCGGCTGCACACACAGAGCTGTGTGCATGCCCACCTGCCAAGGTGCAAGATACAGGGTGAGAGATATGCGTTCAGAGAAGACAGATCCTGCAAAGCCTCTCTGCAAGGTCCAGATACTAAAAGGGACATCAAGAGTTAAGTGCAGGACAACAGGGGGATCAGGTCTACCCAGCATGGGTTCATGAAGGGCAAGTCCTGTTTAACCAACCTGATCTCCTTCTATGATCAGGTGACCCGCCTAGTGGATGAGGGAAAAGCGGTGGATGTTGTCTTCCTGGATTTCAGGAAGGCATTTGACACTGTCTCCCACAGCATTCTGCTGCAGAAGCTGGCGGCTCATGGTCTAGACAGGTGGACTCTTCACTGGGTTAAAAACTGGCTGGATGGCCGAGCCCAGAGAGTGGTGGTGAATGGAGTTAAATCCAGATGGAGACCGGTCACAAGCGGTGTCCCTCAGGGCTCGGTCTTGGGGCCAGTCTTGTTTAATGTCTTTATCGATGACCTGGATGAGGGGATCGAATGCACCCTCAGTAAATTTGCAGATGACACGAAATTGAGTGGGAGTGTCGATCTGCCTGAGGGTAGGGAGGCTCTGCAGCGGGATTTGGACAGGCTGGAGCGATGGGCTGAGGCCAATTGCATGAGGTTTAACAAGGGTAAGTGCCGGGTCATGCACTTCGGCCACAACAACCCCATGCAGCGCTCCAGGCTTGGGGAAGAGTGGCTGGAAAGCAGCCTGGCGGAAAAGGACCTGGGGGTGTTGGTTGACAGCCGGCTGAACATGAGCCAGCAGTGTGCCCAGGTGGCCAAGAAGGCCAACGGCATCCTGGCCTGTATCAGAAACGGTGTGACCAGCAGGAGTAGGGAGGTAATTGTGCCCCTGTACTCGGCACTGGTGAGACCACACCTTGAGTACTGCGTCCAGTTCTGGGCACCGCAGGATGGGAAGGACATTGAGGTGCTGGAGCGAGTCCAGAGAAGGGCAACGAGGCTGGTGAGAGGTCTGGAAAACAAGCCTTATGGAGACCGGCTGAGAGAACTGGGGTTATTTAGCCTGCAGAAGAGGAGACTGAGAGGAGACCTTATTGCCCTCTACAACTCCCTAAAAGGAGGTTGTAGTGAGGCTGGTGTTGGTCTCTTCTCCCAAATTACTAATGACAGGACGAGAGGAAATGGCCTCAAGTTCCATCAGGGGAAGTTTAGGTTGGATATTAGGAAGAAGTTCTTTACTGAGAGGGTGGTTAGGCACTGGAATAGGCTGCCCAGGGAGGTGGTGGAGTCACCGTCCCTGGGAGTGTTCAAAAAATGGGTTAATGAGGCACTTGAGGCCATGGTCTAATGGTCTAATGGTTAGGAATATGATGGGATAAAGGCTGGACTTGATGACCCTGGAGGTCCCTTCCAACCATAATGATTCTATGATTCTATGATTCTATGATTAATTGTGCTAAGACGGAAATTTAAGCACCTACTTGGATTACACTTTAATGACAAATATTTAATCAATTCTGAAAGTTTGTTGTTTTTTGGTTTGTTTTTTTGTTGTTTTTTTTTTAAATTCAAACAAGAGTAATTAAGTGTACTAAGTCAAGACTGCTCAGTGTACTAGTCACTGGAGTAGTTAAACAAGAATTAATTCAGGTGTTAAATGGCTGATGATGAGAATAGCTTTTGGGGGCCTTATCATTCATGAACTGACAAAGTGTGTCCCCGGAGCAATGGAGCTTCAGCCCTGATCACTCTCTGTACTGAGAGCAGTTAAACCTAGGGGAATACTTTAACACATTTTACACACACAGGTAAGTATTCTGAAGCCTCAGTCCAACAGGGGAACCTGATTTTCATTGCTATTCCAACATAATTCAATTGAATTAAATAATTACTTCAAAGGGACACTAGTCCAGAAGGAAAGTTAATTTATACTAGAGTATTTTCTTTATTTTCATGCTTTTGGCACAAGTCTATCTAGCAAAATTATTATTTTGGAATATCTGGCTGTTTGAGTTGCCTGTCTTCTCCCCATCCATTATTGATATTTTACACTTTATCTCACAGATTCTTCTTAGCTCCATCCTTGCAAACACTTCACTGTTATTACGCAAACATCTTCAGTGACACTCCAGTAAAAATAAGCAAGTGCTTAAGTGATTTCAAGAATGGAGACCTGGTGAGCATCTCATTCATGAGTAGTCAGAGCTAGATATAAAGGAGCTGATTCCTTTTGAGTAAAAGAAATAAATATTTTCTATCATGCTATACTTTAGGTTAACAGGCATTAAATGACAGCAATACAGTGAGGCATGCAGTCATAAAGGTACTCCCAAGGAACAGAAAAAATTGTTCCAGTCTGGTTTGGGACAGGAATAGGCAAGTCATGTAAATCAGTATTTTTCATGAAAAATCAATGAATTTGATTTTTCAGTTTCTGTCACCTAAAATTCTGGTCCCTGCATTGATCACAGAAGAAAATTGGGAAACAAAAATATATCAAAATGGCTGTTGATTTTTCTTGGAGTTAGAGCATAAGGGAAATAACATGTTTAAAACTTGAGATGTTTTCTTGTACTGTCCCAGTTGAGAAGGCTAAGAAATAAATTCTCTAAAGAGTGAATGGTCACAGCTCCATTGATCTGAACTGCACTGCCCTCCATTTATACCAGAAGAGGCAATATCACAATTTCACAAAGGCGTTTACTGCTTCTTATCTGCACACAGACATCATGGGGACAGCAATGAAGTCCACAGAAACTTTAGGTACATAATACTAAGAATAATTTAGGCACATAATACTAACATTATCAAATACAGGTTTCTACCACTGAAGAATGCTCCAGCACAACTCCAATTGTAATTTTTAGGTTTTGTTTATGAATGTGTAAAAACCAACAAACTCCATTTTGGATCCTCAGGGTGGATAAAGCTCTGTCCTTGTCTGCACATTGTTTTCTAGACATTCAATGGAAGTAATGCTTTTATAGTATACAAATAATCTCCTGTTCTCCAAATGAGATTTTTGCATTTTTCTATGCCAGAAAAAATATAGATCTCCACATAAGTATTTGTAAGGGGTTTGTAAGAAAAGGTCAGTTTATTCTATGCTTTTAAGTCGATGCCAGAAGAACTGCAAACTGATGTAGCGAGTTATAACTGCAATTTTAAAAGGATTAATCTACCTGCATGGTGCTGTCTCAGTATGTAAACAGATGAGAGCTGGGGAACTATGTAAACACAGTATTTGCATATTTTTACATATAAAGCAGACATCAACATGGAACTTAGACCTTATAGTAACTTGTGAAAACCACAAAAATGCTATAAATAGTCCTATCAATAGATTCAGTTACCCTCCAGTCCTATCCCCCATAACTCCATACCTGCCTTACAGAGTCAATGCCATTGAAGAATGATAAATTCTCCTTTAAAAACAGAAATCCAAAAAACTAATATTGCTTAGGATGGGAAAAATTGATAAAGATGCAGAGCTGTAAGTCACTTGTGACAGACAGCAATATAGATCACCTTAATTTAATAATCAATAAAATCACAACTAAATACAGAAAGCATTTCTGTAGCTCAGAAACAGTAACCATCTTTGTATATGAGAATTCAGGGAAAACTTGTGGATAAAAAGCAAACACATCTTACATTTTCAGAAGCAATGACCAAATTAAATTGACAACCTAATTATGGTGCTGATATGTAGGTTGTTTCTTTTTTAAAAAATTTATTTAAAGTATTTAGGAACAAATAGAAGAAAGAACAGTCTACCTGAATACCTTGATTGTCAAAACATTGTTTAACCCTTGTAGAGCTCTTTATGATATCAGAACACACATCAATTTCTGTTATAGAACAGTTATAGAACTGATCAGCATCAAATAACTACCGTTTCTCTCATGGTTGAAATAAACGTACTCAGGCTTACACCTCTGTCCAGTGTGATTGGTGTTGTCCAGGAAATGTTACAGGCAGGAACATTCCTATAGGAAGTCACTGTGTTTTCCAAGTATATGAGAAATCTCTGGTACAGAGAATTTAGAAAAAGGTTCCTTTGCAGATTGGAGAGAATCAAAGAAATTTAAGGAAGAAATTTTGATAGCCACTGTAAACATTGTTGTAATTGGATAGATTTTTGAGATTTTAATAGCAAGAAATGAGAAAGCTACTAAGGATACAAACATAGATTCTTTTACAATTATTAGGTATCTTGAATTTCTATGAACCCTTTCAAGTAAGAATATATGCCTACATGAATATGTTAAGGCTCTCTTGAATTTTGCTTGGAAAAACCATCACTCAGGTGCAATGTTTTAGAAAAATGTTTGTATGTGAAGAAAAACATGTCTGGTAGGAAAGCCCACAGGTGACCAGGTTATATAAAAATGTGTCTGTTCCAAAGACAACTAGATTATCTGAGAACATATGGCCCACAATGTGAACAAGTGGGATCTGAGAAAATGTGCATTAAGAGGTGATCCACAGAACTGATCTGTTAACAAAACTAAAGAAAATAGAAATCAATTTTAATAAAATAGCTTTTAACAGCGATCAAAATATTATCATAATTTAAATATATAGGTAATCATAAAAATTGGCCATAACTCATAGCACAGGTGATGCTGCTTCTTAACTGGGCATATAAATCTGTAACAAATGCCACTGAGCAGAGCAAGGGACTGTGTCTTTTCAGAATCAGGTAAGCAAAACTGATACTATGGTATCCTGCATGGTATGACTAAATACAGAAGCATTGCCTTGTTAGTGCAAAAGTGAGCTGTATCTCAGTATCTGGTCTAAGGTTTTGTTAGCAGTCTTTGGTCTGGTTATATGCCCTTCAGGTTTGGCCAGGCTGTGAAATCTGAATATAACAGTTTGCTTAGTTTATCTTTAGTGATGATATATTCTGCTGTAGTTACTGTTTGGTAATAAGGATGGGGAAATGGAAGCTGCTCTTTCAAGGCTTGGATAGTCACCCTGTAGCTTTTTTTAGTGGGGGATAAGAAAGATCAGAGCATGTGAGCTATGCTGTGCTGCATCCAGAGCTATGCTCTTGTGTCTCTGGAGAAGGACAGCCTGTGGCATTGAGCCAGGGAGGTTTCAGCTTACTGCAAACACCTATAAAAAAAGGATTACACTCTCTTAATAAACAGAATTCTCCTTAAAAAGCTGAGTCTTGTGGTTAAAGGTGTAACATATGGAAACTCCACCTACAGCCTGATTCTCATGGAGACCTAGCCTAAGCAACAGCAAGAATATATTATCAATTACACACTCCTGATGTGTTTGCATAATTCTTCTTAACATTAATGCAGGCTCTGTGAGTGCTTCAAGGTGTGAATAGAGCCCACAGTGAGCAGAGATCCACTGATATTTCTTTTCCTGTTTTAAGAACTTTATTCTTCAAAGGGGTATCATTTTAATAGTCAGGAAAAGACAGACTGCTCTAGTTTTTTATGGGTTTATCTATTACAATTTGACCACTTACTGCTACAGGAGATTATTTCAAAAGTAGAAATAGGCAGCTAGATGCTGAACACCCACTGAACGCCAAAGGGAGTTCAGTTCCTAACTCCCTCATGCCTTTGAAAATCTGCCCCAGAAGCTTTAAGTATGACAAATCAACCCAATGCTGACACTGTATTATGTATTCTTGTTTTCATTGCAAACCTCAAGCAAATCACCTATATTGTAAAAGAACACAACATTTTCTTATTTTGCAATAGATTGTATTTTAAAGCCAATGGAATAAAAGCCAAAGGCTGACAGACCCTTTGGTGAGCATGCAAAATGAAAAAGATACCAGGAATTTCTCTCCCCCTGTGCTAGGTATCATATTATACCCTCCCTCATCTCCCTACCCCATCCCTCCAAGAAGCCCTGCCATTTTTCTGCTGTGAAAAGCATAGCAGCCCAGCTGAGATGAAGTACGAGTCATCACTATGGATGGAGACTGGCAAGAGTCACTCATCCATGTAACACAAGGACCTAAGCTATCCACCCAGTGTTAGCCATGTCATTTCTGCAAGCTACCTAATACAGCAAATACAGAATGTACTCTCATACAGAGCATGATCAGATACTGAGTTTATACTGCCTCTCAATTAGGTATCTAAAATTAGGTAAAATGGGTCTTGATATCTACTTCTCTACAATGACTACACAGGCAGCGCAGGCTCTGAACTTCCAGGGACCTGGAACAGTGTGAATACCTCCTGCACATACTATGAACTAGGAACACAATACCACTTAAGTATATTCTAAACGAAAAGCAAATAATTAAAAATGATTGAGCACCTTGGTCCCGTGGAAAAATAAAATAAAATTATTGTGCCACATACGTTTCCTTAAGGTCTTTCCAGATTGGCAGGACCTATTTCTAATAAACCCTAAATTGGCAGTATTCCATTACCTTTTAATGACCTTTTTATACTTGCATTTGATGAAATGATCTAGTTCAATCTCATGGGCTCAAGAAGCCTTATGATGTGTCAATTGCCTCACAGGCACTAAAGTATTCCACACCGACTCCAGCACACTGCCATGAGAACGTGTGGGGTTTTTTAAGGATCAAATGAATTTTGATCTACTTCCCAAAATCTTCAAAGGACTCTAACGCTGGCTGAAACAGAAAGACTCATGTTCCCATGAGGAAGCATGAACCACAGATAATAACACTCAGAATTTCTAGTTCTTTATTTTTTCTAATAATAATAATCACAAATATTAATAAAATTCCAAATAGACCAGTTACCTAGTCATTTCCTTAAAAAAAGATTTAAAGACATGAAATTATTGCATGCTTAGAATAGATGCTAGTGAAAGTCCTTGTTCTGCTTGTCATTCATTCTGTTTTACTACCATATTATGGAGGGCTCAAAATAGAGATTTAGGCAGTGTCAGGAAAACATGACCTGTATGTAATGCAAAGAACTGACAATAACTAATTTAATCGGAAATAGCTCTATGTGAAAAATGGCAGTGATGTTATCTTTTAATCTGATTCTTTCAGATTTGCAGTCCAGGAGTTATGCTCCCTACAGAGAGAAATGGAGACTTAACAGGAAAGGGAACGATGAATACGAGAAGCAGGTTATTCCTGTGGTAAGTCTGCTTCTTAATGTGAAGAAGTTCTACAGGAAGACTGGGTTGCTAATGTCCTCAATAAGAAAAGCCCCCCTTTGCATCTTTTTTATACAGAGACGAACTCTTAAGTTAGAAGCTGGAAGAGGAAAGACAATGGAAATTTAACAAGTAGATGACCCATAAGGATTAAGGAGGAAAGATAGATCATCACTGCTTGGAACTCACTGTTTTAGACCAGCTGGCTAAAATGTTGTTCAAGAAGGGAATGAAATAGCAAAGAACAAAAAATTCATGCAGTGAACAAGACTAGACTTTCCTTAGTTTCATGCATGAAGGGTAGAACATGGTCCTGCCTTCTTTCCATCTTTTCAAATGAAAAATTCATGGCTAGTTAAAGCAAGTGGAGAGACATTTAAGCTCATTATTGATGAAGATCATTAATGCCTCTCTTCAGAAGGGCATTTTGCCAGCTTTACTTAAGCAGCAGTTAGGCTCTTGCTCAAAAAAACATCTTTGGATGATATTAGCAAAGCAAATTACTGTCCAATGTCAGGCTACTCAATATTTGGGAAGATAATTGAGGTTATGCTGATGGGTAAACTCTAGCAATGTTTGCATTTCAAAGATTTAGTTGGTCCCCATCTGGCTTGGTCAATATGTGAGTAGAGAAATGAGACTACATGATCACTTCCTAACCACTAAATTCTGATGATGAGCCCCTTGGATTTTTTTCCTGTGGAGGGAGATGTTATTGACTTGATAATGGGCTACTACAGGAAGAACACATCAAATTCTTCTGTTGCAGGTACAAAATTCCACCACTAGATTATTTTTGTCCCACACTTATACATAGCTGTTAGGAGTAATACTGCATTGCAATTGAAACTTGAATGCAACTGATGCTTTAATTTTATACCTCCTTCTCACTCAGTCAAGATTCTAGTCTTGTTACTTGTATAGGATATGAGCCTGCCATCACTGAAGTCAACAGAAAGGTTGCCACCTAGTTCAGGTTCCCAGTATGCAAAGGCTTCACTGGGTAATTGCAGTAAGTGTTCATGTATATACTATTACTTGTGAGGTAATATATATTGTGAGGCTGTTTGCCTTTGGAGGAAGGTGGAATACCCCTCTTTTTTCCTTAATGGAGGGTTAGAATATGTACTTGGAAAAGAAATCACTTTGGTATATCTGCACATACACACCCCAGTTCAGGACACTCTAACTCTTCTGTGCAGCCACACAATAAGATGGAAATGAGAATTAGAAGCAGATTAGCACATAAATTAAATACCACCTAAGGAAACAATTAGAAGATGTTTAGGTCATTTTAAACCTGACACTGTGAAGCAGTTTGCTTAAACCAGACCATCAAATTCTTTTTCTAGTCCGTACAGAATGACAACTAGTTGTGAAATCTAGCAAGCACCTAAAAAGACATTCTCTCCAAGTCTGCACAGACCCTTGCTGTGTAAGGAACTCTGGCATCAGAAGATCCCTATAGTAGGTACAAATTAGGTGATTAAGGTACATAGGTGAAATTCATCTACAACTTCCTCATGAGGGGAAGAGAAGGGGCAGGTACCAATCTCTTCACTCTTGTGACCAATGATGGGACACGAGGAAATGGCAAGAAACTGAATCAGGGGAAGTTTAGGTTAGATATCAGCTAAAGGTTTTTCACCCAGAGGGTGGTTAAGCACTGGAACAGGCTCCCCAAGGGAAGTGGTTATAGCACCAAGCCTGCCTGAGTTCAAGAAGCATTTGGATGATGCTCTCAGGCACGTGGTGTGATTCTTGGAGTGTCCTACACAAGGACTGGAGTTGGACTTGATGATCCTGATGAGTCCCTTCCAACTCAGCATATTCTATGATTCTATGATCATAGAAGAAATATTTTGAGGTATGATGGAAATAATTTCTGCAGTATCTAGTAAGAATATATATGGGCTTCACAAGATTATTTGAATCCCAGATGTTCTACTGGGACTGTCACCATTACTACCTTCCAGCTTAGCATACTCAATGATCCCATCATCAGAGTTCAGAAAACTGCAGCAATGCCTTCCTAATAAAAAACTTGCAGCAATCTTGTCTGTGTTTTCTGCAGTACCCTTGTCTTATGACCAGGCAAAATGTACCCAAAATCTTCAGTTAGTATAAGCCACAGGAACTAATTTCCTGGAGCACCTGACAAAGTGAATATATCTCTAGAGATTAAGTCATTTCAGTCAAGACCTCATTGAGTCTAAGTGTGATTTTTTGATAGTGATTATTTTTAAAGCACTGATGATTGCACACCTGGTTATCTGTGCATTCTCCTCATTTTCCTATCATGCCTGTTAACACTTGTTCTGAAGACCCTGCTATTAAAAACTAAGTCAAAAAATTCAATGTCAAGACAGAAGGATTGATCCTATCTTTGGAATTTCTTTCATCTGACAATCTGGCAGAAGTTAAGTCCAACCAAGCAGTGTCAAGGTGTGATAAAAAAAGGAGATGCAAGACACTTGGCTAACTGTTGTTGTTATGTTTGATTTTTATTTCAATATATTTTGTTCTCTTGTATGAAGTGTCCAGCTCCAAAATAATGGTCTAAATCTTAAATCAGAGCAATATCTGGTAAGAAATAAAAATCTTAATCAATCTAGCTAGAAGACGTGCTTATAGACAACTTGTAAAGAACTGCTCAAAATTACCCTTGCTTTAGCTTTACTCCTTTTTTTCCTCTTTTAACTATTAACTCTTTCCTTTTCTTTTCTTTTTTTTTTTTTTGCCATAGGTTCAAAAGTTTCTTCTCTGTTTGCATCCTTTGACTCCTCCAGCTGCTTCAGTGCCTTCATTCTATCCAGCCATCTGATTTCTCTTGTGACCAGCATCATCATTTCTCACCATTTTTCTTATGATCTGTACCCTCCTTGTCCTCTTCTTTCTCCTCTGACAATTTACCCCTCAATTTATTTATGAATTAGTCTTTGCCGTGTTAGAAATTGTATGATTTTACCTATGTTTCCCACTATTTCCCTTTCAACTTCCAGCTATCAGCTTTTTCTTCTCTTCTATCCTTACCATAACACTCTCAGAAATCCCTTTCAAGCAACTGTTTCCTCTGATTTAGTTTTAACCTTCTTCAGAGCCATATGAAACTGCTAACTCTAGAATCTCTAAAGATTCTCTAACTAAATTTCATGAGGACACCATTGCCATCCACTCAGACTTGACACAAAGCTCTTCATGGAATACTGTATATGCATGTCTTCAACAATTCTCTCTTTACCTGATTACCAAGGTGGTATATTTGAGAACATAATTCTCATCCACACTTCAAATTACTGTGTGGGTTTTCTGTCCTTGCTTTCCTTCTCTCTTCTCTCTACACCTTGTTTCTGTATGATCTCATCCACAAATACAAATTCAACTACCATCTGTTTGCTAATGACTCACAGATATGCTAGTCTACTCCAGACTAATCTCCTTATGTCCAAACTGAAATCTCAGCCTGCCTCTCTGACATATCTTCATGTATATGTAGCCATCATCTCCAACTCATCATGAATAAAACAGGCAGCTTATCCTTTCCCATACACTAAACATTTCTTTCTCAGTCAGTTAGCTCAAAATATAAGTCAAAAGTCTAACTTAAGTCTTTTTCCATACACAAATATATTTTGTTTCTATCAAATAAATTTCAAAACTAAGTGAAATGTATGGTTCATCATGAGGAAACCACACAAAGAGAGATAGGTTGAACCATGACTCTTGCAAATGCCTTAACAAAGAGTATAGGAGACCCATGATAGCTCAAGTTACAGCGGTTCACTAGATGCTAAACCAAACACTCTATTAATACAGTCAGCATGATCTCATAATTAAAACACTTCATAGTTGTACATCATTCAGCACCATGATCACTGTTCCACAAGACAGCTCAAGAGAAGTAATTAGGAGTCACTATCTCAGATTATCAGTACCTGTGGACATGGACCCCTCCTGAAAGGTATGACCAAAGTCTCCTCACAACCAAAAATCTATTCTTCTGTCTCAATAACAGCAGTATGTTTCCAGCTTTGTCAAATGCATTCTTGTCCTTCCCATATCCAATCAGATTGCTGCCTGAAAGGTTGTTTTCTGAACTATTCTTTGCCTCCCTCCACTGGTTCTTCCTTATCTCTCCTATCTGATAGGAGTCACTAGGTTTCATTCTCAAAGCTTGTTGACACTGTCACGTTTTACTCACTGTCAAGATACCGACTTGCTTGTCTATTTAGAACATAAAGTTAGCTACTGCTACCCACATGTTCATAAGCTGCTTAAAACTTCCTTGCATAGCATACCTCATGCTTTGAAGGATTTCCTTACGCTTAACTAGAACACAAATCATCTGTTTTCCTTGAATGGCTTCAAAAAAGTTCCCTTTTCCTCTGTTAACCCTCCCAAACCAAAATGGTTAAGCCTCTGAGCAACAGTACCTAAGTGTAATGACATCGGTGTTGTCTCCTATGGGCACCTTGAAGGCTACTACGTACAAATCCTTCAAAGGCAGAAATGTCTTTCAGAAGTCTCTCTTCCTAACATCAATTATTAACGTCACCTTAAGGACAGAGGTAGGTGCTTAGAAAGGTGTAGGTGCTTAGAAAAGACCCAGTGTGCTGGAGTCTGTCTCTGAAGAGCTAAATAATGCTTGAGTGTACTTTAAAACAGCCAACGTACACCTCCCCCACAGCCTTGCCAACTGTTCCCCCTAAACTAAGCACTCCAGAGGGAATACAATACGGTGTTAATTAGCCCCAGGGGCTCTCTTGAACATCAGTATCGTAACATCCTCTCTTGCTGACCAATATTTCCTTGAAGCATCCTGCCTGCCAGACTATAACCATCTTGTCCCTAGCACTATTGCCTGTTTTCTCCTTCTGTTTCCAGCTTAGAAGACTTTTGGTACTTACAGCCTCTGCTGGTACAGTATATAAAACAATAATGTAGTTGTAGCCAATGTTGCAGCTGTAGTTTATGTAGCCGAAGTCATCATTTTTGTCAATCTTACAAGAGGAACTTCTAGTTTGGACAGAACATTACCACAAAAAGAAAGAGTAAAATCTGAACCCAAGCAACAAAATTTCTAACTGTAGACAGTCTGTGGGTGGTGTGGTCTCCTTTTTATTCTTTGCAGTATAACAAATTGGGGTTAGGAACATATGTACATACTAACATTTTTTATTGTTCCAGCCTGGAAGACTATTACAACTGAAGAAATCACAAAATGTTTTAAGTCTGAAAACAGAGCTATTGAAAAGAGAATGTGTTAAGTGAGAGCATTTGGAACTCTGCTCTCTGTTTTTGCTAACAACTAAAGAGCTTGTGTGACAAAAAAACCCCACATTTTGATGAAACTGCTCCTGGAGAAGGCTTTCTGACTCCCCAGCCCTAAATCTGTGTTCTGCTGAAGGCTTATCTTCTTACAGAATTTTTCCCTCTACATACTATTTTGAATTTTAAACTTTTAATTTTTTTAACTTAAGACTTCACAATAACCTTCTGGCAGAAAGCTACTGCCTTCTGTCTCTGCTGGCAAGTACAAATTCGGGTTATGGGTTCCTCGAAGCATCTGTTTTCAATGAGTATATAGTACACTTTCAGCTAAGTTCTGAATTGCTAGTTTTGCTTAGGTACGCTCAAATATTCCTGCACCTTAGAGAAAGATTCTCCATCCTTCCAGAAAGCAACAACAGAGAAATGTGGATTCAAAATTACTAACATAATAAGCTGAAAAATTAAAAAGAAAGGGGAAATCTAACCTTTCAGACCTTTTTTTATATGGCATAGGGAAGTAAAAAGACAACCTCTCAATTAAAAATAAATCCCTGCCATGTTACTTTTAAATCACGCCGATTAATACAAACATTAGTCTTGACATATACACTCCCCCATACTGTCTATAGGGAATAGAGAGAAATATTGTCTCTGTTCAAACTAATAAATTCAGGGATTTTATGGTAGTACATCACGTACTTAAAATACAATAGAGAGATTACAGTCATTAGGTTAGATCATCATCTGTAATTACTGTGTTTAGGTTCTGCAGTTCCACACTCAGCTGAGTCAGATTGGTGGAGATTCCTCTTGGATTGCAAAACTTTGGGTTGCACAGTCATCTTCTGGCTCTTTTGGGTTTGATGAAACTTTTGAGTCACACAGGGTTTGTAAAAGTCACTGTGACAGCTACTTGAGTCTGTAGAGAGCCTGAAACGTTAGCTGGGGAGGAGGGGACCGGGAGGTCAGTTGGTCAGTGCCGTCCTTTTTACCTCAGTAAGGCACTAACTCGGGAGAAAAGTGATAATGTCCGGAAGGCCAACAAGGTTTATGCAAATGGTTAGCTGCCATAGGATGTAAGAAAGGAGAGATGGCATCTTTAGCAGTGATAGTGATTATGGTGCCAGCTATTTGGCCCTATCTAGGTGCTATAAGAGGAAGCAATTACCGCTTGTTTAACTCAATAGAGAGGGAACCAGGTCCCAAAAGCTCAGTAAAGCCCAGAAAATCCTCAGAAAAACGGCAAGGCTCAGGAAACAGTAAATCTAAACAGGGTGAGTCATGACCAAGAAAACATATTATATCATGCTGGAGCTTCTGCAGAATCTGCTATGAGCAGGGTTAAAATGCAAGTTCTCACATTAAGAGTGCTTACTTAAACAGCACAGCAAGACATGATACAATCATTACTGGTTTTAACTAGACCTAGACAGCCATAAATTGAGTTTATTTATGACTTTTTAACTATTCCAACTCAATAAACAATACAATGAAACAAACCTAAAAACCATTGTGAACTCTTTGGTCAGATGCAATGCATAAAATATCTTTTCAGAAATCTAAGCCTCAGCCTACTGTGGGCCAGAAAGGAAGAGTCTCAGCTTAAGTTTAGTGACCATTTCTGTCTTTCTCACAATCATTAGTGAATTCCCCCCAGCCTGTTGACAGGGATTAAGTGGGGGGGGGGTGCACACAAGACCATGTGCAATGCTGACTGGGGAATTCCATACAGCAGCTTGGGTACATGATGTCTGGTATTAAAAAGTATTAGCATCATTTTACTGTCACGACTGCAACAATGAGTCCTCGAGGCGTTTTTAAATATGGATGAATACTAAGACTGAATCCCTTCTCTGGAAATGTTCAGGCCCTGCTCCGGAGCTCAGTGGGTTTGGGAGTTAAGGGGAAGAACAGGTGGGGAAAGGCAGGGCAGGGTAAAGAAGACAGAGTGCGGGCAGGGAAGGAAATCTTGCCACGAGATGGCAGCAATGCCACGTCTTTCTCGGCAGCTTGCCTGGTCCTGGAGATTTTATATTTTTTTGCGTGAGAACCGCAACGTTTATACATAAATACAAGCTTATTACAAAGTCAGCCTACCTCGTTCAGTGCCCATTCACCACCTTCTTGCAACTTACAATGAAAAAACAACTCTGCATATTTCACCACGAAAGAAAACTCATCATAAGTGAATAATTACAACCTTGAAAATACCTTTCCAAAGGTGTTCAGGTTTCTGTCGTTCCTTCCTATGAGTCTTTGTATTTTAATTACGGATATAGGTAAGCATTAATTATGGAGTCAGACCCAGTGTGCAGTGGTAGTGGTAATCATTACAATTCTTACTGAATCGAAAGTCACGTTTGGACACATTTTGCCAGCCATTTGCAGGTTGGCCTGGCACAGAAACCATTTTTGGCAAAGGGCATCATCTGCCGGGGCCATGGGAGCATGGGTACCTGTGACAGGTCAACCCTGGGTCACCATTTGCTTTCCCTTGGGCTCAGGGAACCAACCCTGCTGGGTCCAGAGTGGTGGTGGAGAAGCCTCTATCTGCATGCTGCCGTGCCTGATTTTGTGGGTGGGTTTTTTGTTTTGGAAAGGACAGTTAATGGCAGAAATTACTCTTGGCAACAGGAGCACTTGGGAATGGCAACATAAAGACAAAGAAGTGTTCCTCAAGGAGACCTTGGCTCCTCTCCCTCCCCTCAGGAACAACAGCTTGTTCTGATGAGCAACTTGGAAGGAACGAGCAGGGCACGTTTTGGACCTGAATGCCTTCCTCTCTCACGAGCAGAAACCAAAGCAACAGGGAGTTTCACCTAAGACTAGGGATTCCCACCCCACCTCACCCCAGCACACGCACCACCCGCACCCCACATGTGGGTGGAGGAGCCGGGGGCCGGGCTGCGGACAGAGCCAGGGGACAGGGCGCCGGGGCAGTGCGGCAGCATCCCCACGGGCAGGTGTAGCCCTGGAGTCGCCACCCTTCCCCGCGCCGGGATCACCGGGCCGGGGGAAGCCTTTTGCCCCCGGGCGCTCTCGGGGGGCGGCGGCAGCC
>VZRW01006191.1:115157-144967 GCA_013398125.1 Aegotheles bennettii | reverse complement strand
CTTAGCCCCGCTGCCGCTCGGAGGACACGGTCGCAGCCGAGAAGAGCCGCCGGGGGTTTTGTGTGAGTGTGTGTGTGTGTGGAATAACTGCAGACATGACTGCGTGGAGGAAATTCAAGTCTCTGCTGGTTTTCTGCGCGGGGCTCCTCGCTGCAGCTCAGGGTAAGACTGGGGTTTCTTGCACTGGATTCGTGTAGGCTGTGGTTATGGCACTGATTTCCCCCCTCAGCTAAACCGCTACCGCTCGGTCGAGCTCTCTCCCCCGCTCCGGTTCTGCGCCGGGTAACAGCAAGCTCTCGGAGCCCGGTCTCCCTTCCCCCTGCCTCCCACCTCCCGCCGGGTCCGCCGGTGTTCCCCCAGGGCTCGGTTCCCGACCAGCCACTTCTCCCGGGAGAAAGCAGCCCCGGGGAGTTGGGCAGCAGCCGCTGCGGCGCTGGGAGAGGAGCCGTGCGCATCCAGCGCCTGGGCAGCGCCGGAGTTTGGGAACACTTCGCTCTCCGCGAACGCACGAACGGCGCTCGCTGCCGTGAGAGGGACAGTCCCCGGGCTGGCAAGTTTGCCTTTCCCCTCCTCCCCGGCTTTTGCCGTGCTCAGAGGGGAGCGCGGAGTGGGTGTCCGCGGAGAGCCGCCCCCGCCTGCCTTCAGCCGGCTCCGCTCCCCGCAAGTTCCGCGGAGGCGGGGATGCGGGCCGGGGTCCCCCTCCGCCAGCCGCCTGCTCGTGCCGGAGGGAAAAGGGCTTCTCTCTGCTCGGCGTGCGGTGGGAGAGTCTCCCACCCCCAGCTGGGTTTCTTCTAAAAATCAGTGGGGGGGAGGGAGGAGAAACGAGGGGGGGTGATGGTGGAGAATTGGGTTACACAACTTCAGCGCTGGCCTCAGCCCCATCACTTGCCTCATCGCTGGAGACGACAACTTCGCAATTATTCACTTCGCCTCTCATTAGCCCTGCGCTTTTTCATGCTGGGAGAGAGATGCGAGCTTGTGTGTGTGAGTGAGAGAAAGAAGGAGAGCGAGAAAGAGGGAGGCTGCTCGCAGCTGAGCACCTGTCCCCGTTAACAGCCTCAGCCTTCTCCTACCTCGCTCCCGACTGTTTCTGCCTGCCTCCGGGAGGACGGTTCCCCTGCGGTCTGTTTTGTCTGAGGCCCCCTTAACCCTTCCAAGGCGCTTCATATCGTTCCCACCATTTTATTTTTCTCACTGCTTTTTTTCGGTGTGGGGGTGGCTGGAGCGGGGCGAGCCTACCGCGGGCCGGGCTGCCGGGCGAGGCTGGAGCCTTCCCCGACCTCCGGTGCCCGCGGCCGGGCTCCCTCGTCCGCCCGGGCGGCCCTGTGGGGTGCCCTCCCTCCGGCAGCCCCTGGCCATGATCCACAGGGAGAGGAGGTGGAAGGCCAGCCCGGTCTGCCGGCAGCCGGCCGGAGCGTTGCCCGGTCCGGAGGAGCGGCTGCGGCCAGTCCGCTGGCACCGCTCCTCTGCTCGGATCCTGCCGCTGCCTCGGCTCAGCGGGCACCGCCACCCGGCTGGGGAAGGGAGCGGGGGGAGGAGAGGCGCCCGGCTTTCCTGGGCTATGAGACGGGCGTCTCCTGGACAGGGGGCTGTGCCCGGCGGCACACACAGCCCGGGGCGGGCGGGGGCTTCTCCGGCGTGGCCGCCCTGCCCAAACTTCCAGCACCCCCCTCCCGTCCCGGTGCCGCGGTCCTCGCCCGGGCGGGGCTTGGCAGCTTCTCGCAGCCCGCACACGTGNGCCAGGGCCAGGCGGGGGAGCCCCGGGGCGGGAGGCAGAGCTGCCCCGGCCGCCGCGCAAGGGGCTCGGCCGCCCCGGGACGAGCTGCAGCCGCAGAGCCGGCTCCCGGGGCGGGCCGACACCCGCGACTCATTTGTTAAATACACTGTGGCTGGTTCTGTCGTTTGACATTTAAGTGTTTTCTTTTCATGGCTGACAGCACATACGAAAAGCTGGAGGCTGGATCATGGTTATTCAGCAGAGATCCGACGTGTTTTGCTTGCATACAAAGGCTTTGCCAGGAACATTTGGGCACTGCCTCTGATGCTGCTCTGCAGAATGTAATTATACCTCGCCTAATGTGGAGCAGCAACACACCTACTTAAAGGCTACAAACTGACTTAATACTGAAGTCGAACAACAGGTAGAAGGGGAACCAGCGGGGACATTTGGCATAATTCTTTCCCATTTACCTTCCCAGGCAATTGAGCACAGGTATCTATATTTAGTCAAGTGTAATCCTGAGGCTTAAATTACATTTATAGTTTAGAGAGTGAAAGAACTCCTTCCTTAGTAACATGAAGAGCCTAGGCTTTCAGGAGCACATAAAATTTCAATACATCCCCAGAACTCCTTTTTTTTTTTTTTACCAGCCCCTTGGCAGTCGAATTTAGTAGTCGCTGTGATAGGAATTCACTCGGGTTTTGATTGGTTTGGGGGTCTTGTGGGGGGAAAAGAAATAGTGCAGAATTTCTGGAGGTGTTGCCACAGGCGTTCCCTTTCCTTTCAGTAAAATGAGAGGTGGGCTGCTTTCCACACTGTTCCTCCTCATCAAATGAAATGGAAACACTTTGTTGCTGTGCAATTTTCTGTAACTTTTTAAAGGGACAAGAAGGGACAAAAATGAACATAACGACATCGTTCATTGTGGTAGGCGTGAGGTGCAGTTCTGTAAATTTCTTTGGACTTGTTTTGTCTGACTGATGCTTCTTAGTGTTTTCGAAAACATTTGGGGGATTCTTCCCTCTCCATTATGCTTTACACATCAAGGGAAATTAGTATGGAGTCATTTAAAGGAACTACTTTCCCAGAAACTATCGTATCATAGCAGTTATGATTCAACAAGACAGGCAGCACATTCAGCTCTGCATGTTTAAGATGGGCTTGTTTATAGAGCCATTTGCTAATTCTGGTAGGTTGTATCATAGCAATAGCAAATATAAAAAATGTATTGATTTGCTTGAAACACAGAACACATAAGTATAATTTCTGTAAGAATTCATATTGCTAGGGAACAAAGGGTAGATTTAGGCAGAACTCAGATAAAACATTAAAATATCTTTTTGCTGTGACCTGAGGTCTGTGGACAAGCAATTTTCAATGTAGAAATACATGTTGCTTAATATTGAAAATTGTCCCAGTACACGTTTTGAAGATCATTTCCTAGACTTCTTCAGATAACCGAATACGTCACCTTCATTGCCACCTAATTGCCTCAAACAAAATGTGCATAAGCAGGCTTACGTACAGAGGTATCATTCAGATTAATGGAAATAGCAAAGGGAAAGCATTTCTGTTCTTAAACTGAATCCAGATAGTGAAAGGACTCCCACATCTACAGTTTAGGATTTTGTTAAAAAAAAAAAAAAAAAAGAAAGAAAGAAAGAAAAAAAAGGAAAAAAAAAAGAAATAAACCCCAAAACATTTTATGTACCCTCTGTTTGCTGCTATCACTTTGTCAAAATAATTGCTATGACTACATCTCACAGAGTTACCACTATGTTTAAGCCCTACTCCTGGTGGACTGAGAGCATTTGTCTCTTTTAAAGTCATGTATTTTCTCTCTCTACAAAGCAGTGTTTCTCAAACTGTGAAGCTGGTCTCTCTAGAGAGGCTCCATTCTCTTCCTGTGAAGACTAAAGCAATTCTAGGGAAAATGAGCTGAAAAAGGGGGTTTTTTAAAAGAATGTTGGAGCTAGGTGTTGAATACCCAGCTGCAAAGTATTCAATGGATGCATTCCCCATCCCCCAGCCCAGTGAGCAATTGGCCATAGAAAGACAGAAGAGAGACTAGCCAATTCTGACCACATACTATTTTAATGTAAAAATGCATTTAGTTTTTGGTAAGTTCTGGTAATTTTCTGGTAAATTTGGTAATTTTCCATCAAGTTATGTAAATAATGTCCTTAACTCTCTATAGGAATAGGAAATATGGTCAAGTTGAATATAATGTAGTGGAGAGCATAACAGTTCAGCAAAGATTCCCCAAACACTCATTTTAGGCCTTTGAACCCATAGGTGAGACCTGAATTCCCACTGTCAGCCAGTACAAGGGTTATCAGTTTCTCTGAGTGGAACAGGATGCTGGTGTGAAGAGCTGGATATGTTATACAAGCATATACAGGCATGGGCACACATCAACTTCAAGGATGTATTGAAATCTGTGAGGGCACTTCAGCATTGTCAGTCAGCTGTATATATCGGAACCATTCTGCAGAATGTTTTCTGTTTATTTTACTGACTATCACTCTCATGTCCCTTTAACGCACATGTATGATTTTGATCAGGCATGGGGTTTTTGTTTTGGGGGGGCAGTTGTGATTTTTTTTCCCTGCTTTTTCTCTACAAACATGGAATCTAGCTCTTCATTTTATTATTACTCATTATACGGTTGTATCATTACATACACATTGATACATGCAAGCTTTAAAAAGACATCTATTGGACTTTGCCTCAATACCGTTTACATTCATGAAAATTTTGGCCCCATCAAATCAGAAACAATCAGAAACTAAATATTATAAACACAAACCAATGCAGCCAAGATTTACCATGCTCTCTAGAGAGGCTGAAAAACCTTAGGGACTACCGATTTTAACTTTTTCAAGACATGTCATCTGTACACTGTCACATTAAACTTCCTCTCACAACCTTTTCCCAGAGAAGTAACTGCTTAATAGTGTGACTGTATAAAACCCACAATGAATTTAAAGATAAGATGTAATTTCATTTTGCTGAAATCTGTGTTGAACTGTCACGTCTCTTTAACCATGATGACATTATTCTGCTAGTAAACAGCTTTAAGTGTAAATACAGATATTGCAGCACAGTGCCAGGCTGCCTGTAACCAGCAGAGGGATGCAGTGTGGAAAGGGGAATTGCTGGTTTAGCTATACAATCCACCAAAGCAGAAGCGTAAGTATTAGACATGATCTCTAATAAAACTCGAGTGTACAACTGGACATAAATCAGGGGCACCAAGTAAGAATCTGGCCTCTAGTTCTCCATATGGCTGCAAAATTAGCCAGATTAGACTGAGCTAAATTGGATGTTCTTCCAATTTCTGCAGTGAACAAATAATAAGAATCATATGGAAATTTTCCTAATGTGTAGGAATCAATTTCTTTTACTTAGATGTTTTACTTTTCTACGTCAGTTGAAATTTCCTTTAAATCATTTTTATCAACGGGTAACTTTTGAAATAGTGAAAAAAGCCATTAATGCCTGAGGAAAACTGTGAAATCTTAGTTTGTCCTCACACATCTTTTTTTCTGGCTGGATGAAAGGCTTCGCTCCACAATATGACATTTCTATTGCATTTAAGAAAATCTACATTATATTTGTTATAAACATTTCTCAACGGAGTAACTGCTTAAACAAATTACTTGGGTTATTGCTAGTGTTAAATTGACACACAGAGGCAACACTCATCAGTTTCCTGCATTTAGTAATTGAACAGTAAATGGAGGCAGGCATGCACTTAAAACTCTTACAAGAGTAATACTGCATCTTATTGCCAATACAAGTCTTACTTGCTCATAGACAATATTTTTTCTGCATTTCTTACTCATAGGAAAAAAAAGAAAACTACAACAGTTTCTTACATTTTTTACCTGGAGAGCACGTTCAATTAAAAAGGCAGAGCAAGATTTAATCACTGTTATATTGCTGGTGATTAACCAGAATTCCTCTTGATTAATCAGAATATCATCAATGATTTGCTTTTAGCAAAAGATAAGCAAAAAAAAATCACAATCTCTTGCAATTATAATAATTCTTTAATTTGCAGTGTAAAAAGTAATCACAGTTTGTTACAGCTTTATAATTACTGAATTATGCATTTTAACAATACATTCATGCATGTTCTGAAACAATGATTCCACCTCTTTCAGCTTTATTTTTTGAGTCATTACTGCCAAGTGATAAATGTAACTTTGGACCGTTGTGAAGGCCCTATTTTACTGCAGTAGAACCTGAAATTTCTGTTGATTTCAGCAGTAGCTGGATTGGTCAGTTTTGAAAAGGTTGCTCCTCCGAATAAGGCAGGCATGGTAGATACTGCAGCTGAACAGTGGAGCCAGACCCTGTTTAATAAGATCTGTCATGGCTGAGAATTTCTGATGATGTTTACATCCATGTATGAAAGAAAACCGAATGAATCTGAGCAATCAACCTTGATAATATTAAACATTAAACTTTTTATATATTTATTGTAGTAATTTGTTTTTAAACAGTATCTCTGATATCTTCAAGTATGGTTTTATCTGACCTCTACCTTGCTTCCTCTTTTTTTTCTCTGCTTTTTCCTTAAAGAAATTATGAAGGAGAATATACAGAGAAACCTAGTATAATTTTAGTCTTGAGATGTTTTATATCTCTCTTACAGTATCCCATGGATACTGAAGTACAGAATCATGTTCTGTATTCAAGTGTCCATTGTACAGCGGCTTTCCAAAAGAAACGTTTGCAGCAATGCAGCTGACACAGAGCTGAGTAAATAATAATGAATAAAACTTCATGTGCAGTGTTTGTTTTGCAAACTTGCATAAAATATGCTCAGCATTTTAAAATTACATTTTCAGCACTTGCTTCACGCCTTACTCTCAGTTTCAAGGCAATGACTTTTTCATGCAATTTTGCCAAACAGTAAGTTTTTCTTATTTCTTGCCTGTAAGTTTTCCTTGTCTTTTTTATTAAAGAGCCATTTCTAAACCTATATTGGAGTTTTTTAATTGAAATGTTCTTACAATTCTGCTGTTTGCAGCAAACCCTTGACATTTGTCAGAGAGAAAATCTGGGGCTAGGGATTTATCTTTTCCTCATCTTACCATTTGCAGATCAAATGTAGCCATGATATAATACTTCATAAATCATTGTTTACTTCCTTTGACCTGTATTACTCATCATATTGTGTTCACATACAAAACCCAAGAGAACACAAATACTCAAACTTACGTTTTTCTTACACTGGTGCTGAAGCACCAGCAATGTGCAGTGCAAGGGAACAAAGATGCAGCCAGCCTTGCTCTGTATTTGAAGCCTGAGCTTCAAGGGTGGGCATGAACACACTAGGGACCACAACCAGGATTTTTTTTTTTTAAAATATTAGCCCAGCTGTAGCTTGGATTTGAAGCATCTTCACTGTGCTTGCAGTGCCTCCAGCCGAAATGGATGGGGAGCTGGGCTCACTGCTTTATTTGTATCCAAAATACATGAACGAGAGCTTAGACTTGGCTTTGGGTGTTGCGCTTGAGCTAGAACTTGCCCTGTGTGAGCACATCAGGATTCAGTCTTAACTCAGTGGGTGTAACACAGATTCAGCTGTAGCTTGGGACCCACATCAGACTGTTGGTGCCCAACACAGCTGCAGGTGCAAGAAACAGGGAAGTGATTTTGTCAGGAAGCAGCTGGTGTTGGGAAGCAAACGGCTAGATACCACAGGAATACATGCGAGCTCATGGAACCTGTATTGCCCTGAACCTTAGAAAAAAATGCAGGTGACTGTGAGGATAAGAAAAAGGAAAGCAAAAATGATGCTTTTTGTATAACAGTGAAGTTTTTGAAAAGGCCATTTTGATAAGACAATAATTAAAAAAAAGCAAACTGTTTAACTTATATTTAGACTAATTTTACATACTTCTGGTTGTGACACAAATGGTCATGACAAATCACACTGTTCTCACTAATGTCTGTGGGATATCAATGCACAATCTGACTGCTTCAAAGTGACTCAGTACACGATTTTAGCTTTGCCCCAGCAGCCAGATTCTCTATTGGTATCCTGCTGATGTTTCTTATAATACATAGATTGAGTCATACCAAACTTTTTTTTTTTTTTTAAAGCTGTTTTATAATTCACTTTTAGAATCTCAGTACAATCAAGCAACTGCTAATATTACAGCCAGTGACCTTCTGCATTTGTAGACATCTCTCTTGAGAAATTAAATTGATTATCTTAGCACCTAAATATCCTTAGCACACACATTGACCCATTGTTTGTCATGTATCTAACACTGAAGAATGTAGTGTTACTAGATTTTACAAAATCAGCAGTGATAGCAGTTGTAGCATTTTAATCATGAGCTATACTCAACCCTTTCTGTCTTGCTTTCCTATGAAACCTATATAAGGGAGGCTTTATCATGGTATTTAATTAACATAAATGGAAATGCTGAAATTTCCTTTCTGTTTTCCAGGTACATAATGTATTTAACTTGAAACAAATCTGCCAGTTCGTAGAGAAAAAGCATTCTACTATGCAGAACTAGGTATGTTGGACATAGACTCTAGCAGTCAGCTGAATAGTTTGGATTGCTGTATGTCAGATTCTGACCAGTTAGGACCTGGTCCAAAAGCTGAGGAGCTCACAGGAAAAAAATAAAACTCATTAACCTTAATGGACTTTGAATCTGGACTTTATCATAGCCACATATCACACAGAGAATTTGCATTAAAACAAGGATGCTGGAACAAATCTAGTAATAATAATAAAGAAAATTCAAACTATAGTTATTATTAATATGAAATGTTTTGTAAACAATCACAGAAATGCTGTTTACATTCAAGATACATGATGCCTGCAATTTTTTGACCCATCTGAAGCTTATCTCACTCCACTGGCTTTCACTAGTTATATAATTTATTTGGTTCTGAGGAGAGATTAACCTTTAATTGCTTTCTTTAGCAACATTTAATAAACAGACTGATGGTATGGAGATGACCTATGCCAACAGCAAAGAAGAATTTCTTCAACTCATGTTACCATGACAATTTAGATTTCTCCTCTCAACTCTTGAGAAGCTCCGAAGTAATTTCTTTAAAGCAGTGAATCAGGGAATATTTTGGAAATTGAAGTTGCTCTTTTTTTCAACGTAGTACCATTTAACACAGTGAGGGGCCTGACCCAAAAGATTTTAAAATCTACAAACAAGAACTATAGCAAAAAACGTAACATCATGAAACCCTCTTCATGGATCTCTAGTGATTTACACCAGCAGAGAAGCTGACTTCATATACATTATCAAGTGACTTAGATTTTGTTTATTGACTATATGATAATAATAATAAAGAGTAACCATAAATCCAATAATGAAGAGTGAAGAGGCCAGCTTACAGTTGTGATTTTGGTCTTCATGACAGTATTTTATCTTGCAGCTATTTTGAGGAAATTAGATTACGGAAGTATTATAGAACAAAGAAAGACTAATCATTTTATTTTTGTTACAGTTCCAATTATAAAATTAGTTCAGTGAATGAGGAATAAAATCAAAAGACTGTTGTCCACATATTTAAATTACTATCCAAGATACTTCCTGTGTACAAAGTTATTACTGATCAAACTGAACTCTGCTCTTTTGATTTGTTTTAAAGGAAATGGACTGTGTTGAAAATACCTAAACCTAGCCCAAATTACTTTAATTCTTAAAAAATAAATTACTGGCTTAAAGAGGTGTATTTTAGTTTGCTGCTAGAAGTGAGGGAAACTTGGTAAACAAAAAGAAGATAACGTGAAGTGCTGTTTCTGCTGGGAAAATAAGTTTCTCTGTATAGAAGACAAGAAAAGTAGCTCGGTAATAGTTTTCTTTTTAAAATGTTCCTGGCAGATGATGGCTACTGAGTTGGTGTAGTTTGTTTACTGCTTTGCAATGGATTTGAGATGACTCATATCACATTAGAAGGAAAATTGAGAAGTTGTTTTGTCAAAGTGAATTCAGTTTTCCTTTTTTTCATATATACTCAAACTATTAGTTCTCTTTAAACAGAGACAACTAATTGATTTATATATCTATTTTTAGTGTTGATTATTGTTTTGTCCATAAATACAAGTTCCTGTGGCTAGAAGTGGTAAACCCAGATCTGTAATTTCTGTATACTGGATAAAGTGACTGAGCTGGAGTCTCCTTTCAGTTAGCCTTGTGCATCTTCTTTAAAGTACTAGCCATTTTATTGTTAGGCTAGTTTGGAGCACAATAATTTCAACCTCTATGAGCATGGTTGTTTTTTTCAAGCATTACCTTACCTTCAGAGCAGGAGTTGACTGAATAAGGACTACAGGATGAGTCCTGAAGATTCAATGTTCTAGAGAAATATTTATTTCTGTCTTAATTCCTTACTGACTTTGTATGTCCCCCTTACTGCTAATGCACCTCAGTGTATTCACAAACGGTGTTAAGGTAAAGTGGTACTTATATGAATATTTGATAAACATATTTGTGGATGGAATACACTTAGGATACATCAGGTCATAGGTATTCAGCATGAAACACAATCTTGTTTTTCCAAAATGGAACTTGATGGAAGAGGAGATCCATTTGTTGAATAAAAGAACATATGCATATGGAACAGTAAAAGCATCTGTCTGAGCTCATTTTTACCTGCAAAACAAGTTTTAGTGTCAAGTTCAAGGATGCTGGGAAGGGGGTGGAAGGTACTGTTTATTGTCAAGAGCCTAGATTTGTATTTTTACTTTCTTTTCAGGAGTGCCAAATACCTGCAGTTCCCACTGCCATAAGAGAAAACCGCAAATCTCAGCACTTTTTAACATGAAGGAATTTGTACTGTACTTACTTTTACACTTGAGAATCATCATAAGCTGAATGTAATATAGTGCTGTAAAGAGAATGGATAGACATCAGTATTCAGCATTTACTACTGCTATCATCTCCCAGGTAGTATCTGAATTAAGCAGAGTTTTGAAATCTACAATTGTTGTGTTATTTTTTTTAGGAAGGAGAAATTCCTCAAGGGAAATTGTGGTTTGCTTTTCTTTAAAACTTTGTACATAAGTAATTCTGTGTATAAAAAGAACCCCTAGATCTGATGTACCCTGGAACAAAATGTTTGTAATTACAAAGCAAACATTAAAAGCAGCAGCAAATCAGAATTTGGAGTGAAGCCAAGTCATAGATGACTGGCTATATTGGATAATGGAGGCTGTTGTCCTGGCCCAGAGTTAAAAACAATCAGTTCCACCTCCATTGTATTTCCTCTATGAGCATTCATCATTTTTACATTTATCCCACATTGATGGTAACCGGTTGCAGTTCCTTGGGGCTCCCATTTTTCTGTTTAAGAAACAGGCAGTTTGTAAGGGGTGAGGCAGGCTCTGGTGGAAAAAAAGTATCTACCCAATTTTACTACTGTAGGATAGACACCAAACTTCTTTTGATATTATTGTGCATTGCTCAGCAGCTGGTATTTTCAGGATGGATAGGTTTGCACAAATGTTTTGAATGTGCTTTGTCACATAGCACTGGTGCTTTCAGGTACGGTTTTGTAAAGCAGAAGCATTTTGCGTGACTGTCTCTACAGCAGTTTGCTTCTCAGATCACACTCAGTCACACTGCTGTCATCTAGGTAGTACCCCAAAAGAGCAATGTGTGTGAGGATCAGGTCTCCTGGGGCAAAAAAACAATTAAAAAAAGAAACTACTTTTTGATGCTAGAAAGATAATGTCCTGCCCGCTGTGAAAAAATAAGCTATTGTGGTGACAGAGACTGTGTCAGGTGAGGGATAGGCATTAAGTACAGAAGACAGCATAGGCAGCTGATGGAAATCATTCTTATATTTCATTGACACACTCTCCAGCAGTAACACTGAGGAAGATAAGCTATCTCAAAAAAGAAGCTACATATGAAAAAGCATGACAGCATGTAATGGGGATTTTGGTCAGGACTATTTTATTTTTTTTTAAATCATTCCTTACTCTCATCATTTGCTCTCTTTCACTCAATTATTTTCTAGGATTTTTTGTCTATTAGTATATTTATCGTTTAAATGAAAGTTCACTAGGAAGTGACATGTATATAGTGTGATTTATTAATTTGCTTTATGGTGAATCCTAGAGTATAGGGACCCATCATACAAAGGATTATATGAACACAGAGAAAATGAAATGGGCAACATGGACAACATTGTGAAAGGAAACTCAAGTCAGGGAAATGTTATTTCCTGTATGACCAGAATCAAGCAGGTCAAGGTCAGTTCTCCCCCTCTACTCTGCTGTGGTGAGACCCCACTTGGAGTACTGTGTCCAGCTCTGGAGTCCCCAATATAAGAAGGACATGGAGCTGTTCGAGTGAGTCTAGAGGAGGGCCACGAAGATGTTCAGGGGGCTGGAGCACCTCTCCTAGGAAGACAGGCTGAGAGAGTTGGGGTTGTTCAGCCTGGAGAAGAGGAGGCTCCGGGGAGACCTTAGAGCAGCCTTCCAGTACCTGAAGGGGGCCTATAGGAAAGCTGCAGAGGGACTTTTCACAAGGGCGTGGAGTGATAGGACAAGGGGGAACAGTTTCAAACTAAAAGAGGGTAGACTTAGATTGGATATTAGGAGGAAATTCTTTCCTGTGCGGGTGGTAAGACACTGGCCCAAGTTGTCCAAAGAACTTGTGGATACCTCCTCCCTGACAGTGTTCAAGGCCAGGTTGGATGGAGCTTTGAGCATTGTGGTCTGGTGGGAGGTGTCCTTGCCCATGGCATGGGGGTTGGAACTAGATGATCTTTGAGGTTCCTTCCAACGCAAACCATTCTATGATTCTATGATTCTATGATTCGTGCTGGCCTGTATTTACAGAGGACATAGCCCAGATTAGCTCACTCGCATCCATCAATAATTATGCAGATTTCTTTCTGATCATCATTACTGGTATTTTCGTACTGAAGAGCAATGTGTAATCATCTTCCCTTATTGCCTCCAGTAACACAGGCATACTGCTGTAGTCTGAGCAGAACTGGTAATACAGCTCAAAACCTAAAATTTCTGCTGGCAAGTGCCCTCAGTGGAATCTCTGGTGCCACTACTGTGCAGGTCTGATGTGGTCTGATAAATAGTGACTCATGGGCATGGCAGTTCAGTTGCTGAGCTGATACACAGGCTTTACGCTGACATGCTGAAATTAATCGCTTTTATGTCATAGGGCTGGCAGAGCTGGCACCATCAGATTTGCAATATTCAACACTTTCTCTTTTCTTTCCCCTCACTGTTTCTTTAACATTTTCCTTTTGCAGACCTTATCTTTCTTGTTCCAGTCACTCTATAATTTCCTCCTCCGCTGAAGGAGTATAAGACATCTTCTTTGTTATGCTCCAAAGTGACTGTTTAACATTCTCGTGGAGGAAGGCACTTGTTCTAATCTGTGAGGACTCCTGCACTGGGAGCAACCAGTACGAAGGTTGAAGATGGGCACAGAGCACTCTTGAGATTTGATGAAGTCTGTCAGGGACATAAGCTCTGCGCAGATTTTGTGCAAGTCCCATGAATTTGGTTTAGTTTCAGTCTTCACATATTAAAAATGCAAAAAAGTGTCACATCAAATTAAACCAAAATAACTGCTCTCTGACAAGGGCCATTAGCAAATGCATGGAAAAAAATGCAGGAAACAAGGTATAGGCAACCTTATATTTTAGCAGCCTCTGGCCTGTTTCAGGAACTCTTAGCCAGAGGTTGCATCTGTGTTCAACATCCATCAACAAATTTAACCTTCACATATCTGTTCTTGAATCTATTCATAATTCAGACTACCACACTATTTTCTGACAATCTTTTTTACAATTTAATTCCTGCTGTGCAGAAAAGCACTGCATTTTGCTTGTTTTGAAGCTTCTACCTGCACATTTCCCTGAGCACTTCCAGTTCTTCAGAAATACTTCACCCTACACAGAACTTTGCATCTGATCTATAGGAAGGAGTGATGTGAATCTGTAAATTATATACTTTTCCCACATACACCTGAAAATTCCATATGCATATTTGTATTAACTAAATTCAAGTAATACTAATGTATGATTCTCAAATGTATTTCTCATTATTTTTGTTGATCATGATGTTTAGTCAGTGTTGCTGATGCACTTAGAATAATTGTATTTCATTATAAACAGCCACTTCCCTCTATCCCACCATCTCATTACCTGGCTTTTATTTTCATCAATAATATTTTGATTGTTTTCTTTTTAATAAATATTAAAGACTGTACTCAGTGACCATCTGAATGACAGTGATGTCCAACATTTTGTTCTATGAGAGATTTCTGGATGGACAGCAGAGAAAATGCTTAGAAAGTTAGGTCCTGCTAAGAAAAGAATACAGCAAACCAGGCGCTTAGTGATCTCCTCTCCCACTGACATCAGCTTCCATGGAGTGTGTTAGCGGCTCATAGATAATTGAAAGTGCAATGTACAGTAGCTTCACCTTGTAGATATGCTATTTGCTTATCTGTGATCCAACGTATCACTGACCACAAGTTGTAACTTCTGGTGTTCTTCCTGGGACAATGAGCAAAACGTCTGGTGAAAACTGGTGGGTGTTGTAACAAACTGTAGTGATGGGATCTGGTGAAGGATTGGATTTCTGTGAAAATTAGGGAGACACTGCAGGAATTTCTGTTAGAAAATGTTTGGGAAGAGATCCATTATACTGATAATGCTAAAACCATGTCATCCTTCTCAATCAGCCAATTTCCCCCCTTCCAAGACCCAGATCTAGAACAAATTGCAAAAAAACCCCCCAAAAAACATTGAAAATTCTGCCTCTAGATAGAGGTTTATCTCAAACCTTAAAACAGGCAAGATATTCTGAGCTCCAATCCACAGGTTTCTGGTTTTAGTTTCATGTTGGAAAATTTGTCACTGTCTGAAAAAGACTTGTTTCTCTTGTTTCCTAGGACAGCATCCTTCTTACATGTGTTTAAGCTGGATCTGAACGGGATGTACGAATTCTGCCCTTCCCTTTTATTCTACCTCTTCATCTCGGGACTATCTGTAGAAAAGCCTATCAGCTTCATAAAAACAAAACAAAGTGATGCAAATAAATAATTAGCAAAAGCATAGCTGACCATTACAAACAAGAGTAGCACGAGATAGAAGAAACCAGAATCTCTTTAGTGATAGCAAATCCCTATGATTGTTTGTGCTCCTTCATTCTGAAAGACTATTTCATTTCCATAAAAGAGAAATTTCTGAGTATTTCTTGATAGTCTATTCAGCAAAGGAAGACATTAATTACTTCTGTCCTATGCAAACAAAATCATTGCTCAGCTTTTGAGAATGACAAGAACACAGGTTTCAGAAAGATGACTGGAAAAGGGCTACATCTGAACAAGATGTAATGTATCTGGCGTACTGCAATCGAATAGTGAGACAAGGGAAAGATTGAGTTCTTTGAGTAGGACTGTCTTAATGGGATAACAATTATTTTTTAAGCAAGTTTTGTTTTCTGCTTGATTAGAAAAAATAAATCTTTTTATTAAAATGAGAGTAAGTCTGAAGAGCTAAAGTTTATGATAAAAACCAGATTAAGTTACAAATAGTTTAATTAAAAAGTAATTGCTCATTTTACGTAGCAATACTTTAATATTGGTTTGGGATGACATAAAAATTTGTGTAGTCCTGTGGTTATATATTAAACTTGCCTCACTTAAGAATCACTCACTTGACCATAAGAAAAAATGTCATATAGAATATCAAACACTTTCACTGAAGGATCAGATGGCATGTACTTTTGAGTTGCTTGCATTGGTAGAATAGTGTTTCTTCACAAAAAGTTATTTAGAGATTTTGTTGAGTAACATTCCTTACTGTTACACTGCTGGCATAATCATTCAATATCTGTCTTTTCTCCGCTCTGCCTATAATAATTTTTGGTTAGTATAGCATATGTACCTGAAAATTTTAGACAATAAAAACCTGCTGAATAGTCTAATGCAATATAATACAAATTATTAATTCAAGAGCTAGATCTGAGATGTGCTGAACTCTTCAGTTGCTAATTAATTTCATGGATGTTGAGGACACTTAGCGGTAAATAAATACATAGAAGAATTTAATCATCAAGTTCTCCTTTTAATGTGAAGATATTTACATCTAGTGCTTAGATTACTGAACTACCACTCAACAGCTACTTTAACCCCAGAAATACTCAAATTTACACTTGCCTATTTTTCATTAGAAAATTTCCTTTGAGCCTAAAATTACTTTTCTTTGCATACTCGGAATGGTTTTATTCTGTCAATTTGTATAGGACTGTAACTGAACAGTTACTGTAATCTTCAATATAGATGCTCTTACATAGGGATAAAACTGCTTGCCTTTCTTTAAGTGTGCCTGCCAACTTTGGCCTTACATAAAATATTCCTGTGGGTGGAAGTGGTGTCCTCTCACTTTCCCACAGTAGAGACAGTAATTTAACAGTTGGAGCACTTAGCTAGATTCTTCTTCCCTGAGAAAGTTAAAACCTGTCTTGTCCTTTTTTCCTGGCATATACTGTGACTGCCCTAGGCTCTCCACTGTCGATGCTGTGAAAGTTTCCAGTTAAAGTTTCCTTTGGAGGTAGAAGGTTTAGGTTCCAAACCTTGCTTAAAGGAACTCAATATGAAATATTTAAAAAGCTGCTGGCACAGTAACTGGACTCCTACTGGTCCTCTCTTACACAGAGAGCATTACTTGCCACATCAGAGTCATGCTCCCAGTTGGGTTTCTGTCTTGCTCAGTGAATATTCAGTTATTCTATGAAAAGTGGAACTGTAAGTAGTCCACCTGGAATATTGCTCTGGGGTTCGTTTTCCAGGAAGCATCTAAGATATAGGTGTTGTAATACCTATTTTCAGCTCATATCAGGAAATAATCAATACTTTTATCATTAGGAACTTAAGAATCATCATGTTATGACCTTCAAATAAAAAATACAAAGAAACCTTACCAAAAGAAGTATGCTATTATCAGTGGGGTTGTTTGATTTGTTCTGTGGTTCGTATTTGTTTAAGGCCTAGGCAAAATAGTCTTTTCTTCTAGCACAAAGCTTGCAGTGCCACTTAACTGATACCTGCCACATCTCTGCTAACATTGTCATTGATGTTAGGTCTCCCATTTGAATTTGCATGCATCAGTTTTAAGGTGCCCAGTTACTGTAGTAATCAATACAGTATAAATACACGTGTGTATGTGCCTGAGAGAGAGAGAGAATTGCAGTCATTTGAATCTCTTGTGGAGGTAGTCCCACAGTTACCTTTCACTGTTCAAGTTTTATCCATTTTTCTAATAATGTAAAAAACTTTACCTTTGTTTATGAGTGCAGCAGTCACAGCAAGCTGCTGCCACGCAGGAAGATGTTCTGTCTGAAATACTTCACCCTAATCCATTGAAGTTCTGCAGCTCAAGTCCATGATCTTGAACTTCAACCAGGGATTTCTGAGATACCAGAGTGATGTGCTGGCAGTGTATTGCCTTGCTTATCAGATGCAACATTACATGGGTTTTCACCTCAAGGCACAGGGAGAGACTGGAGGCCACAGATGTGTAGGTTTATCACTAAGTCCATTTCCCTCAGAATAACACATTGCATTTTGGCTCCCTGTAAATGAACTAATGCATTTGGAACAGCTTTTGATAGCTATTCCACTGTGCTCTAGGGGTTAGAGCACCAGGAAAAGCTCCTCCCCACCTCCACGAGTGCCAAGTGACCAAAATCTTTTTAATATTACCACTCTATATTGGCAACAATAGTTTATTCCATTTTACTACATGCAGTGAAGTAGCACATACACATGGACACAAAAAAAACCCCACCAACAACAAGAAAAACAGCATGAGGTACACACTTTTTGTATTTTTTGTTTTTCTCATCAAAACCAGTTTTGAAAACATACTTTTAAACAGCTAGTGAGGAACCCAGAGGGACACAAGGCTATTTACTGACAAAAACCAGAAATGTCTAGGAATTATTTTTGCAGATTAAAAAAAAGCAAGCAAATCTTCACAAAAGGTTAAAGACAGTCCAAGAAACTATACATCAGTGAATTTAACAAGGGTTGTGGGGAAAATTAAACTACCATAAGGAAGTGTGAAAGAACAGCTTGGAAATCAGTTTGATTAAGGATAACCAGCATAGATTCAGGCAGGGGAGGTCATGCTTAACTAACCTGCTGGAGTTCCTTGAAGATATTACTGCCACTGTAGATAAGAGAAATTCAATGGATGTAGTCTACTTGTAAGACTTTGACAAGGCACCACATCTGAGATTAATGGCTAAGAGAAATCATCGTGAAGGCAGAGAAACTGTTGGATGGAAAACTAGTTGTAAGTGTAGGCCACAGAGGGAAAGCTGGACAGAGTTTCTGAGGAGTCAGTGTTAGACCCTCTGTTGTTCATGATTATGTGTATCTGAATGTAAGTGATGGGGGGGGAATCTGTAGTTTCTGCAGGAACTAAAGGCATAGCAAGATGTGATCATATTCAAAAGGTGTTGTATCATTTGTATAACTTGTCTAGCAAAAATAAACAGAATTTGGCTAGGAAAAAAATATAATCTAGGAACACAAAACCAAATTAAAAAGTATTCATTAAATAAAACAATCCTCCTATATCCTAAGCAAGGAAACAAATTGGGAATTACTGAGGAAATAAATTGAAGCCATCTGCCCAGAGCAAAGCAGCATTTTAAAAGGTCAACAACATGCAAAGATGTTTTAGAAGACAGAAAACATGTCAAAGAAAACAAAGAATATTGCTAATGTACGTAAAACCATGGTAAAGGCATCTCGAGGACATGGTCTACAATATCACAAATAGTTGTTCAGGGAAAACAGTATTTTCACATTGGGATTCATTGTAGGGGAACAAAGGGTATAAGGTTCTAATAGCTGAACTGTGAAGAATGTTGAAGAACCTCAGGTTTTTTACTGTAAACCAGGAAAATACATGATGCTTTTTAATGTAGTAGGACCCAGAGATCCTAGTAAGAATTAAGGTCCTGCTGTGTTAGGCATGCAAGTGGAAGACAGCCCCTTCCTGTGCTGAGGAGCTTATAATAAAACAGCTGAACTATACAGACAAGTGGAAAAAAAGACACAAAGGACGCAGTAATTTATCCAAGGTCTGTGCCTGAATTGTGATCTAGGATTCATATTCTATGAGTCCTAAGTCAATATTTTATATAATGAGTTACATTATTCCTTTATAGGTGTAAGGATTTTGCTTAATATGGGGTAGAAAACCGGTGATTATCTTTTTTATACGTATGTATAACCTTAGAAATAGAAAATTCTTAGTCTGCATTTATTCAGGTCTTAACCTAAGTCACTGATTCCACAGGTCTCTACTTAAATCTAATAAAGATTAGATTAAATTCTTAAGGAATCTCAATATTCAGTCCTAAATATCTGAATTCCACAGTAAAAGAGACAGGTTAATTTTTAAGGGAAAATAATTAAATAATATATATAAGTCCAGTAGGTATTTACTTTTATTGAAGAAAAATGAGGTAAACAAAATTAACAAAAATTGACTGAAATGGCTATTTTTTTATTAAGATGGACTTAATTTCTTCCTAACTCTCCTGTGCTCTGAGGTCTGCTAGGAAATAAAAATATGCTCAGGAGATCAGCATTTCCCCTTAGTTATGGAAAGTTTCTTTGCTGTATGACTCAGAGCTTTGAAGTTCATATATTCAATCTTCTCTTTTATATATATATATATATATACACACACATATATATATATTCACTCTTGTAGCTAGGGCTATATCCTAAAAGGGACTTTGTTGCTACAACATGAGGAACCCCAGTGCCTGACTTACAAACCTCTGGTCCCAAAAAATAAAACAAGAAGTCTGTGTTAAGCTTTATTTCTTGCGGGGAAAACCTAGGCATCTGGTAATAGAGTCATAAATAGGCACTAAGCCAAATGTTTGTAGCAGAAGATACAATACCCTCTCTCCCTTCTTCTTCTAGGAGAGAAATATTTAAATATTTCACTCAGCCCTGTGAGAAGGAAATCATTCTTTCCTCCTAGATTCTGATTTCCTAGCTATCCTCTTCCTAAACCATAAGAAAAACCATTATGATTTTAATTTTAAAATGTAATAACATGAAGAGTCTTACCTGGCTTTCACACAGTTACAGATATAGCACCTTCATTGCTTCAAGTACCTATATCACTCAGGACAGAGGGAACAGACCAGAAGGAGACTGCCTCTGGTAGCACTTCTTTACTAGCCAAAATAGAGACAGACAATGTTAGCACCTCCTTACATTATACATTCGATGAATATGCCTATACACCTATACATCTGCATGAAAACCTCAGTCCAAGGTTGACCATTCTTTGCTCAGATGGCATAGTCTCCTGACTGGTGGTGACTGTAAATCCTACTCCTAAACATTCATGTTATTCTTCATGTGGTTCAGGCTCATGTAAGATATTCCGGATCTCCCAGTCCAAGCAAGTTTTACTCAGAGTGAACTTCACGATGGGAATATGAGTCGATGAAAACACTGATGGCTTTAGTCTATACACAATTCTGAACCAACATATCTACTGTAGCATTTGTATTCACTATGAGGAGTTCGCTGTTCATAGTGGGGCAAATATGCATCTGCAGGTAAGGAACTCACAGGAACTTGGGTCAAGGGCATTGTCTGTGTTTGTTTCCTCTCATGTCAATCCTAATCATAAACACAGATAGGGACAGGGAACACAGCCTTCCTTTAGAGCTTATTTCACTTAGATGAAAACAATTTAAGACTGCTGTGTAGGATTTGGGACAGAATAATGGTATCCTACTGATCTGGTAGGGTTTCATAGAAAGTTTTAGGCTCTAAAACATCCTATAGGGACTTTTTAAAATGTTATATGAAGTCATTGCAAAAAGTTCAAGCATCACAGAGTATAGGTGCTTCCAGGCTGAGGCAGAAATAGTTTTCAGGGTACTGATCTGGGGGGGTCTCTGTTCCCGTTAAGCCCTAACCTTGTTTTCAGTGCTGCATTGCTGTCACAGGAATGTAGGATAAGGCTCCCAGCACCGTAGCCATGCAGCATGCTGAGCCCAGTGGGGAGGCCAGCAGCCAGGGATGCTGGCGGAGGGGCTGGGAGACCAGTGTGGAGGCTGGCAGCTGGGAAGGCTGGTGGGGAGGCTGGCTCCTTTCCTCCCTCTCTGTTACGAGATGCAGAGTCAGAGGGAAGCCTGCAGCTGTGACTGCTGTCAAAGACAGGGGCCTGATTCTTATCAGTCCACTTTGCTTTTGACTTTACTGTAGCTACAACTGCAATTTTTGAAATGATCTTTCTCAGGCATGAAGAAGTGCATTTTAAATTTTCTGATTAGATAATGAGTAGTCTTTTTCTGAACCAAAAGGAAATCCAGGTTAACATCTTGCAGAACAGTTTTTATGGAACACTGACAGCAAAAGCTGTTTCTTGAAAAGAAGAAAATGAGTATATTTACTTGATGGAGGGTGTTATAGCTGAGTAGAGAAGAGGCATACTATTTTCTATTTACCATTTCTTTCTCTATGTATTTATTCTGTTAACATTGAAGTCAAGCAAAACATTTTCTTTTCTTTATAAATGTCTTGAGAATATCACCTGTGGTAAATAGTTTATTAATCACATGCTGCTTGAAACACACACGTTTAGAGATCTGCCTTAGCTATTTATATAGAAATAGGCAAACGATTTTCAGGTCATGCTCCCAAACCATATTTGCTTAAAAAAGAAAGTTGATAAAATGTTTTACTGTGGCAAGACAGCAGAAATTTAAAATCAGATTTCAAGTGAAGATATATATTGATTATGTGACAGCCTTCCTTGTTTTTCCCAGTTAAAATTCTTTCTGAAACAAGCTGCTGAAAAACTTTTAAAACTCTAGCATCTTTATTAGTTCACTTTACTTAGCAAAGTTTTACACTTTTGTAACTTGTAAGAGCAAAGATAGTACCACAGATTTGTCTATGGTCCAGAGGGTAATACAATCTTGCTGTAGTTCTGCATATCAGAATTTCTACATTTTCTAAACATGATTGATCACTGACAAAAATTTGCTGTGTGTTTTGCATGGCCTGCTCCATATACAAAGTATGATTTTAGAAATTACTTAAATTATCTCCATATTGTCTCTCTTAGTCAGGCAAAAAGGCCAGGAGGTCTGCATGGATGAACAAGGAGCTCCTAGACAACCTCAAACACAAAAAGGAGGCCTACAGAGGGTGGAAGCAAGGACAGGTAGCCTGGGAGGAATATAGAGAAATTGTCCAAGCAGCCAGGGATCAGGCTAGGAAAGCTAAAGCCCTGATAGAATTAAATCTGGCCAGAGACATGAAGGGCAACAAGAAGTGCTTCTATAGGTATGTCAGTGATAAAATGGGGGGAAAAAATGTAGGCCCTCTCTGGAAGGAAATGGGAGACCTGATCACCTAGGGTATGGAGAAGGCTTGAGTACTGAATGACTTTTCTGCCTCAGTCTGTGCAAACTGCATGAAGTTCAACAAGACCAAGTGCAAGATCCTGCACCTGCGTTGGGGCAATCCCAAGCACAAATACAGGCAGGGAAGAGATTGGATTGAGAGCAGCCCTGAAGAGAAGGACTTGGTGGTGTCTATTGATGAAAAGCTTAACATGAGCCAGCAGTGTGTGCTTGCAGCCCAGAAAACCAATGGTATCCTGGGCTGCATCAAAAGAAGTGTGACTAGCAGGTCGAAGGAGATCTCCCCCTCTACTCTGCTCTGGTGAGACCCCACTTGGAGTACTGTGTCCAGTTCTGGAGTCCCCAGCATAAGAAGGACATGGAGCTGTTGGAAAGAGTCCAGGGGAGGGCCACGAAGATGATCAGGGGACTGGAGCACCTCTCCTAGGAAGACAGGCTGAGAGAGTTGGGGTTGTTCAGCCTGGAGAAGAGGAGGCTCCGGGGAGACCTTAGAGCAGCCTTCCAGTACCTGAAGGGGGCCGACAGGAAAGCTGGAGAGGGACTTTTTACAAGGGCATGGAGAGATAGGACAAGGGGGAACAGTTTCAAACTAAAAGAGGGTAGACTTAGATTGGATATTAGGAGGAAATTCTTTCCTGTGCGGGTGGTGGGACACTGGCCCAAGTTGTCCAAAGAACTTGTGGATACCTCCTCCCTGACAGTGTTCAAGGCCAGGTTGGATGGAGCTTTGAGCATTGTGGTCTGGTGGGAGGTGTCCTTGCCCATGGCATGGGGGTTGGAACTAGATGATCTTTAAGGTCCCTTCCAACCCAAACCATTCTATGATTCTGTGATTCAACGATTCAACTGCTCCTATTTTTGGAAACAATTCCAACAGTTTCAGACACATTGTATTCATATAAAATATTCAGCTTTTTAGTTTGAGAATGAAAAACCCCCACCCTAATAGCTTGAACTGGAGCTATTGCTTGCTTTTGGAAAATACTACTACAACCTTGTCAGTTTTCCCTGACTGATATTATTGGGATAACAGGACTTTACTGGGTATAATTTGACACACTGGGACAGATATGAAACAATCAGAAAGTACAAAAGATGAGGTTCCAGAGGGAAAAGTATGATTATACAACTTATTACTTTTTCATACACATTTAAAAGTTCACTTGCTGGATAATAAAGCAGAAAACCTTTTGACCACTCTCTACAGAGAACAGCAACAGTCTCCTATGGAGTTCAGTGGACAGTGAAGTAAATTTTTCAAAGGTAGGATTTAGTGGTTATAAAATGTTGTTTAGGAATCAAAATCACATTTTCAAAGTGATTTGGACTTTTAGAGTAAGTCCCATAAAAGGATTCAGGTGCTACAGTGAGTAGAATCAAAAGCCTGTCTGTTCCCAGGCACCAGACTCTCTACACTTGTGTAGGGAGCTTTACATGCCTGAAAACAGAGCCCCAAATAGCAGCAGACTGAATGGGCAACATCCAACAGACAGCAATTAGAGAATATTTTGGTCCCTCAGAACATTGGAGAACACAGATCCTTTTTTTGCAAGTCAGCTACAGAAACCTCCCCTGAATTAGGGTGCCTAAATGTTTTCTTTACAGAAAACCAGTCAAGGTCATTTTTTAAAGGACTGGTGCCAGAAGAGGAGGAAGTAATACCATGGTCTTTATACAATGATGACTAGTTGCAGCATACTCCAAATGTAATTTCATTTTTGCCACAATAGGAGATTTATATCTATACTTCTTATTCTCTTAGAAGTTATTCTAACCATTAATCTCAGGCACCTGAGATTCCTGCCAAAACATTTCCACTATGCAGAAGAGAATTCTGGATACCTTGAGTCAGTGAGGTGCGTCTAGAAGCAGGAAGTTTGGGAAGTTATGTGGTAAGGACCTTTTTTTATTCTAACAAAAAAATTATGGCTCTCAACAAAAAAAAATAAATCTTGGCAGAAGTACTGATTCTTAGATTTTCACATTCCTAAATAAATGTCCAAATTACCAGATTAAAGTTTCATATGTTATGCTCTTTCCCAGTGGAGGACTGTTTATGTATGCCATAGAGAATTAGACAACTTCAAAAGGAGAGGCTGAGAACACAACACTGTATACCACTAAGATGAGATGTGTATTTGAATACCTCTGTCAAAGGGCTATTGTCCTGGCTGAATAGTGCTTCAATACCAGGAATACCTTGTTAAACCATAGCATAAAAGGAGAAACTGGTTTATTTTGTGCACAGTTTGATCTGTAGAAATGCTCTAACAACACTAATCAGATCAGGTCTTTCACATAACATAGATGGAGAAAGATCATCTTTCTATATTCTTATTTATTAGGCTTTGAGATGGTCAGTACTAAAATGCTTTTGAATTTGCCCAGTAGACCAGCACGTACCTGTGTACTCATGCTGAAGCGTACCTGGGTACTCATGCTGAAAACATGGTCCCTGGAGGTGAGGTTGCATCAAAGTAATCCTTTGCCCTTGTCCTGGTGATTAAGTCCCTTTGTGGAGTTACTCTTTTAATACGTCAATAACTTTTACTTAGTCTTTAAAAGTTTTATTTCTTTTGAAATAATTAATTTCTTTTTGATTTACTAAATACAATTTCTTTTACCACTCTGTGTTGTTATTTATTCTATTTTTATATAAGATCAGCGTAAGTAGTTACTAAATAAAAATACTGACTTCTTACCACCATTTTCATGGGTGTTAATATTGCAAATTAATGGGTGTAATGGAGAATAATAAGGTCAGTTGATCTCAATGAATGAATATCATGTATTAAGAATGGCCTGTTTGATATACATCAGACTGAGTTAAAAGTTTTTATGAGATCTACCTCTTCTGCATTATCTTAGTTATGTTTATATGTATTCTAAGAATATAAATTACTCGTCCTACCTTTACATTTTTAATAGAAACTTTCTAGTTTGTAAATTAAAGTTGATAGCATGGATTTTGCAATGTGAATAGTCATAGCGCTCTGAGAAACTGCCCACTAGCTAAGCTGAGACAATTGAATACCTTAGTTCACCCCAAATACGAGCTGAAGTCATAAATCAATACAGATCAGCTTTTCTAAGACTCTCTGAGAGTACACACAGGATAGTGGAAGTGATTTGTTAAGTTACTTTAACTTAATCAAGTGTTCACTTATCAGGTTGCACAATAATCAGGGTATTGTACTTATCCCCTTAACTTGCGCTAAGTGCCATCCATATTTAGTAACAGTATTATTAACAAGATCAACGTATCATTATTGCACATCCAGTAACTTAGCTTTTTGTATTTGCTTTCTTTGCTGAAGTTATTTAAATGCAGACAGGCGAATTTCTGTGGACATACTGCAGTGGTGCAGGTTGATTTCATACAGCCTCACAGAAGCCCTGGCATGGGATGTCATGCTCCTATGGATGACACACAGAAGAGGAATAAAAAGTCTAAGCAAAAATGTGAGATGGCAGCTTCTAAAGCACAACAAGCTATCCATATGATTTTAGCAGGAATATATTTAAAAATTCTTTCACAAATTCACGTTCTGGTTTTTCCATTCTCCACACTGCAATTCTTGGCACCAGTTGCTACACTACCTTGCACTGGAAAGATAGCAATGTCACCACAGTGATTCAAGTATTCTGGAGCACAGCCTTTCTTCTATGAAAAAAAATCATTAATGCTTTCTTTCCAGTTTCCTCCCTCCAGCCAAAGACTGATCTGTACCGTGAAGATCTGTACACTCACTGCTAATTACTGTATTTGTAATTCCTGGCCATACTAGCCTTGCCAAGAAGTGAATTACAGTCTTTTGAGTAGATTAATATCTATAAGCTAGCCCTCCAGCTTGCAGAGCCAGTAGAAATGGTGGAGATAGTAACTTACAAACACTCCCATTAAGCACACAGTGCTATCTGGCTCTCTTGTATGCTTCTCTTGTATTAACCCTTCAATCACTCTGACAGGTACGTTTGAACTGAGGGAGGGAGATGATTTTGACAGTTTTACATAGAACAATGATGTAGAAAATCTAAGACTGCCAGAAAGAAAAGCAGCATGTAGTAAAGATGCTCTAGGTTTATAGCATCTCTTAAAAGAAATAAGAGGTGTCTTTTTTTGTTCATTGTTCTGAATACATTACCAAGCTGCTGTTGATTTTTCTGCACTTACAATATTTGGAATAATTGTTGCCCTAACTTTTGTTACTGTGCTGGAGTTTGTGCTAGTGGACTCTTTGGAAGTAGCTCTTTAATTGAAGAATTGCTTCATTATGATTTTATTTGATATTCTTTTCAGCAGCACTGATCACAGGGAATTTAGTTAGCATTCATTGTAATAGCACCGATCATAAAAAATTCATTGCTATTCTTATGGATGTCACAGGTGTTTCCATAGGACTTACACTAATGGCAATTTTAGGATCCTTTAATGGACACTTACACAAAGATTGGTAGTGAAAGGATCTCCTACCACTTCCCATCTGACTGATACAGCTTTGGCTATATGGAAGTAGGGGGTTGTACACCAAGCTCTTTAAAAATACTAGGTTTCATTTTACATTACATTTTCTAGTACCCAGATACTGAATCCTGTATGTTTAGCATTTGATCAGCCATAGAGCTTCATGGAGGAGAGATCCATTTTCAGACATAGTCTTTGCACTTTTGCTGAGACTCAACAGTTACAAATATTTTTGGCATCACTTGCAATGACAGAACAGGATACTTACAAGAAAATGTGAGGCTAAATTGTGCAAAGGGAGAGAAAGGTATGTTTCTGACTAATGGTGATTCAGAATGTACTAAAATTGTGTAGATTAAACACATTTATAATCAGACTATTAACAAAAAGATTCACAACTGCATTAATAAGTCATATTTCATTATCCTAACACAAAAGATACCTGGTATGAGACATTAATATGTGTAATAAAGCCTTCTGCATATGTATTATGAACAGCAGTGCTTTTAATACTAAAAGTGAATCCATACAGGTTATTTGACATGTAAAATATTAACTTTTATAGCAAGAATGCAAATGAGAGTTTGAGCACTAATTATAGCTGCAGATCCCACTCAGGAATGAGGCTCTGTGTGACTAATGATTTTAGCAAAATGAAGGAATGGCCTGCTTCTCTCAAGAGGCAGCATATCTTAGCTCCCTCTTCTCTCTCTGTAACCCTTCAAAATTCTCAGCATGTACTCAGTACAGTACCTAATGCATATGCTGCTTCCAGGGACTGGGTTCCAAGACAGGCCACCAGCTCCATGTTTTTATAGGTAGTTTTATAGAAAACTATCTAGAAAGGGGGAAATCTTACTTCGTATTTATCCAGAACCATGTAATTGTAGGAGATATTATATAAATTATTGTCTCCACTGGCTCTTCCCAATATCTTATTTCCATTTCTTCCATTAATGAAACAAAAGTGTTGAGTTTTGCTATGGGATGGTGTAATTGCTCTACCATAATTTTTTCACAATATGTTTCCTCCATCAATTTTTTCCACTAAAGAATAGGATGCTTTTTTGTAAAAGAAAAACAAATCTAGCTTTTGTCATTATTACTTAATTTCCCTGTGCAATCCTCTGATGAACATGTATCCAGCTGAGATGGCTGTGATGACTCCTACCCGTCTGTCATTGTTATTCCTGCAATGGCCGGAGGGGTCACTGGAAAGCAAAATGAAACTTAATTCTTGTCAAAGAAGTAGTATGGGTTTTTATGGTGAGAAAACTGTTCTTATCTGAGCTACTTGCTGCTTTTCTGTATGCACAAGTGCCAGGCAGTACTCAGCTGTTATAACCTCTAATGTGTTCATATTTTTCTCATTTTTATTATCCCTTATTGCAGAAAAGTTTAGATAAAGCACGCCTAAGAAATTGCTGTTAGAAATAGGATGACAAAACAATTATTGAATAGTACCATGTGTTTTAAACTATCATATAATTATCTTTTAATAATAATACACACAATTAAAACTAGAAAATTATTAATATTGTGATTTATCGCCAATCTGTAGCAGAAAGGAAGTCGTTTTACTGAACTTTAACAAAAGGAATTTTAACCCAAGTTTCTCTGTTCTAGTAATAAATTCTCTTTGTTTCAGTGCTGCTGGCCAGTGTCTCTAAAGTTAAGCAATGTCTTATGCCAACATTGAGGATAACAGGATTGCAGATGTTCATAACACCTGTGGATATAATGTAAATTTCAAAGGAGGTTGAATTTGTAATACTCCTGCTTAATATAAATGAGGAAATATCATAGCTACATGACTGACTCCTTCAGTATTTCTGAGGTGCCCACTTAACCTGTGAGGATGGGACAAGAGAATAGAAAAGTCAAAATACTGTATTTTTAATTCAGTTACTCTGGTAAAGATCGGTAATTTTTGAAATGTGAACCTCATTTCTAAGAAGTGTCTTGCTGTACATTATTGGAAACACTCTTGTGATGTGTAAAACAACTGGCATGAGGAGTTCTTTACAAGCAAATTACCAAATCACCTTCCAACCTGTCTTAATAAATCACTGCAAGGCTCATTAGTGTAATTTTCTAGACTTCATCAACGTGCATCTACTACAGCTGCACAAATACACATGGCAATTTCACTACCAATAATGGTCTTGGCAAACAACTGAAGTCTGACTGGGTGTATACAATTTGGCTAGATAATTAGAATTTTTTACTTCTAATATAATTTTCCTAATTTACCTCATTTCTATTTTTTTCTTGTTGTATTGAGCACCCTAAAAATTAAGAATAGGGGCCGGATTGTTTAATTGAAATAAAAATCTATGCATCTAAAGGATTAGTTAGTTCATTTAGGTGACATCAAAGTCAGCTGATTACCTTTTGCTGTATTATTGTTATTGTTCTGAGGTGACATAATCCTAACTCCACTAAAATAGATGATCATACCCTTACTCCTTTTTCGTTCACTGACAGTAAGGTTAGCAACAGGTAAAAAGAATTTAACTGGGTTTCTGCTTCCCTTTCCTTCAAATAATTAGGTTTTTATATATTACTAAGAATATGGCAGATCTGGCAGTAATGTTCAATATTCATATTCAATAGTATTGACATATCAAAATAATATTCAATAGTATTCAATGTGCTGTGCAATACATGATGATATATAAAGCTGAAAAATAGTTTTTAAGTGGATTGATGTTTTAAGCTCTGTGCACAGAATCACAGAATCACAGAGTCACAGAATCCTAGGGCTTGGAAGGGACCTCGAAAGATCATCTAGTCCAACCCCCCTGCCAGAGCAGGGTCACCTAGAGTACATCACACAGGAACGCATCCAGGCGGGTTTTGAATGTCTCCAGCAAAGGAGACTCCACAACCTCTCTGGGCAGCCTGTTCCAGTGCTCTGTCACTCGCACAGTGAAAAAGTTTCTCCTTATATTCACATGGAACCTCCTATGCTCCAGTTTGCATCCATTGCCCCTTATCCTATCATTGGCCATTACTGTAAAAAGCTGTGCACCATCATCCTGACACTCACCCTTTACATATTTGTAAACATGGATGAGGTCACCCCTCAGCCTCCTTTTCTCCAAGCTAAAGAGACCCAGCTTCCTCAGCCTCTCCTCATAAGGGAGATGTTCCACTCC